>JAGVSP010001105.1:0-46917 GCA_022494985.1 Micrasema minimum
AAAATAGTTGTTATTTATTTTTACACCGTGAAATTCGATGTACAAGCGGGAAACCAATGAATCTACATCATATTTGGAGTCGATTTTGTAGAATTACTTTCTTTTATTTGATCCATAGTTTACGAAAAATTGAGAAAGAAGATTTTACTCCGATATTTTTTTACAATTTCTTATAAAATATAATTTATTTAGTCAAATTAATACTATCCATAAAGAAAACAAAATCGAAACCCGCATTTTAATAAGAATTCGAGATGGCAGATAGATAGAATACAATGTGAAATAACGAATGGAAATTCAAGATATAGCAGTCGTACATCTTTCAGTATTAATTCAGATATTTCAATAAATTAAGATGTGGATCAGATGACAGGCGGAATGGAGAATAGTAATACGTCAAGTGACAAATCCTTGGGCTGTAAACGCATCGATACTCCATATTCGTTTTCAGAGCTTTTCTGTCTCTTTTGAAGATGTCAATAATGCAAAATATTTAATCAAAATGTTAAATAATCACGTACACAGGTATGTTTGTAAATATGAGAAAATCTGAAGAATGTCTATGACGCCATCGCTCTTGATTCGAGATATTTTCTTTATCAATATCAACATGAGCAGTTACAGTACATTGCAGGTATTTAATTAATAATTTACAGTTAAGATGGCAAATTAGGTTGCTCGTTGCGCTATGAAATTTACGGCATTTACATTTACAAATCAACCAATCGTTTACTTCACCAAATGTACGGCTGAAGAATAAATACTATAAATATTCTGGAATTGAAATAGACCGCCATTGAAGATAACATTTCTTGTGGTATTAGCAGAGTATAATATACCAGAAATGCCAGTGGGTGGGATAAGAAATATTCGTGTTCATTTGTTATTTTATGAAAAATGTCATGGAAAACATTCAACCGAAAAAATCTAAATGGCAACATCCAACTCCATCTCTTAAGAGCATACCACACCACGTGACTCGCGGCCGTTCTCCCATACTAACGTATTCCCCGATTTTCTCCCAGGAATTTAATATTAGAGCAAATTTTCTTTTACACGTTTTATATATCGACCAGATGCGTAAGTTTATCGTCTTATTTTTAAATCATTTATTAATCTCCTTTAACAAATTGAATATTTAAAAAATAAGACGATGCAAACACGCATCTGGTCGATGTCTAAAATATTTGAAAAAATCATTGCTCTAATCTAAAATTCCAGGGAAAAAATCGAGGAATACGTTTGTATGGAAAGCGGGCTCTTAATACCTAAGTATAAAGTATCACAAATAAATATCTTTACTGACAACTAGTAACCTAATGTATTATAATAAAGTCATAGATTTAACTATTCTTGCAATTTGTAGTAAATTCAATCAATTTTAAATTGACGTTCTGATTTTAGACTGACGTTTCGACTGACGATTGGTGTTAGCGAATCATCATTTCTTTCTGAAATTTACGCTAGTTCTTCAACATTTATAGATTTTATGCAAACAAATCGTTTAAAAAAAATGGACAAACAGTAAAAAATAGCAGTACCATATTTGTCAAGAGTCATCATCATCATCATCATACCATATCCGCTCCCTATGTGGAGCATATGGAATCCAAAAGTATCTGAAATAATAATGACAACAGTAATAGTTGCAGTTTTACAGTACGTTGCGTTGTTCGGTAATTTGTAATGGTTGATTGAAAAAATTCACAGCCAATTTTTTTTCTTCTAGAAACGTAAAATTGAATAGTAAGCATATTTATAGAAATATATTTTTATATGTTTATACAAGTATTTAATATGTTTACTTTTTAGAGTAAAAATACTCATAGTGACAAATCGCCTTCTATTTTTTCATCGCCCAAAACTTAACTGGATCTTTTCCAAATTTATGGGAGTTAGAGCGAATAAACGTAAATTTGTCTAATTTATCTTATATAATTTGGTCATGAGGTAAAAATAATAAATCCAATTCTTAATAATATAATACATATTTCTAGAACGTGTGGAAGAAGCAATTAATGAAAGTCATTTCATAACACTATTAGCTTTTCTAAAAATCAGTTTTGATTTTTTTTTGGATGGTTAAAAATAACTCTACACATTTTTCAAAGGGAAGCGTGCAATTAAAAATATCGTCTTTTTTACTTTAATTCTTAGTTAAACGTGCATAATGAGGAGGACAAATAAAAATATACGACTACAGAGTATTTAATAAAAAATACATTTTGATTGCGTTTCATAAACAGTTTAAAACACATTTCGGTGTCATTAAAATACTAGTTAGTAATAAGATACTGAAATACAATACTTGAAAGATATGTACGTAAACAAATTGATTTAAATGAAGCATTATTTCATAAAAAATATACTGTCTTTCATCATGTATTTAATTTTCACAATTTCCAGTTTCCACTACTTAATTTTATGATTTAATAACTTGTCGGCGAGTTGTCTTAAAATAAAATTAAAATTAAAAAGAATAGTTACTTATTCAATCTGAATACAATAATTGAAAACTTAATGAACAACATTTTGAGTGTGTCCAAATACTTGTAGTCAAAAAGTTTTTGTCTACAAGTATTTGGACACACTCAAAATGTTGTTTATAAAAATTAGCTGGTAAAAGTTATAAGCATAACAAATCGAAGATTCATCTTCAGGCGTTTCCTAGTAGGTGATATAATTCGGTAAGAATTTCACTTGCAATCATAAAGGTTTCTGCTAAAATACTTAGCAATTTTCTCAATGGATGACAGAGAGTGTTCGTGAAGCGTCGCGCTATTTTACTGTATATTGGCAGATATGGATATCAAATACTAGGTGAAATGGGGAATGTTGTAATACATCAAGTGGCCACTTAACCCAGCCAATGACAGGTCATAAGCCCTGTGAACGCCTAGATATCCATATTCCCTTCCGAATTTCTCGTCTCTGTTGAGATGTCAAATTGAAAAATTTCGTGAGCAGCGAACACAAAAGGTGGCCTCAAAATGGGATTTTTTAACGGAAAATTAAGGTGATAAAATTAAAACTGGCACGTTAATTAGATGAATTCTGAGCCCTACATTTTGATAAGCTCTTTAATAACTAATTATTTTTATTTTGCTGTCACCATTAGTTATCCTGATAATCAAAAACAATGCCAAAAATGTGAGGTTACCGTTTTCTTTTCCATAAGTAGGTATATACAAAACTTTTTTCGAAAATCAATAACGCTATTTCCCTAGGAAATAGTTTGAAGTGTATGTTTATGATGATTTTTTCAAAGCTTTGTGGCTGTCGAAAAATCCGGAATATTTTTAAAACATTTAAATATCTTACGCTGACTTACGGTGGAGTCGTAAGTTCTTCAATATAATTTATCTAAAATTCATTAAACCCGCTTTATTATCTTATTTTGACAGGTTTGTGTTTTTACCAACCTTGAAAAAACATTAAAAAGCAATTAACGAAAATTTCAAGAACCTCGTATCGTTACTGCTATTCTATAAAAGACGCCAATATTATTAAAACAACTAGAAATCTGCCAAAAACATTATTTTTAGTACTATTATATCAAATATTTGCACTGTTCGTCTATAGTATTGAAGATTCGCACTATTTGCCTATAAAATTTTCAGACAGATATATATATATGGAAGCAGCTGTCTAGTGTTGGACGAATCATTTATTGCTTTGCGAGAATTGGGACCATTAACATGACGTTAAGCGCAGCTCAAGGAGATAAAACAACATCTTAAACTTAAACTCAGCACTAATAGACTGTCAAGTTTCAAAACATAGTAAAGGATTTTTTTTTTAATGATAGTGTTCGTCATACATAATTTATTTCTGATTATTACATTTCTGCTGAAATTTCTTTTGAAATCCGTTTAAGTACGGGTAAAATGTAGCATATTTTCCTCAAAAACACATTTCAAAAGCAAGAATTTAAAATTTTTAAAAAAATCAAACGAAGTAATTAAAATTCACCATACGACCCGGTTTTCATGACTCGCTAACTTTTCTTTTTTTTTTTTTTTCTATCGACGATTGAGAGGTACATTTGAATATATTTTTTTGCGTTCCTAATCATTTTGACTTTGTAAGGAACACAGAGCAAAGATCGGACGCAACAGACAAGCCTTAATCATGGTTGCCAATTTTACAAGGCATCAGGTTCTCGGCGTCCTGGACGTCCACTGACGTTTGCGTCAGAGCTGCGGAACGTGGACCTGACTTGGGAGGACGCCCGGGAACTGGCGGCTGATGGCTTGGCTTGGAGGCAGGTTGTGGAATCCATATGCTTCACATAGGGGAGCGGATATGGAATGATAATGATAATGGTAGTAAAATTCCGATTAGCAGGAATACAAAACAATTTATTTTATAAAGGATTCCAGATGAAGTTTAGTGAAAAAACAATTTGTTTTTTAAAATAGTGTAGTGCAAAGACAGTCTAAGTAGTTTAAAAAGTAGAAAAAAAAAGTATTATAATAGTTGTATTAAACTATTTTTTATAGCTTAATAAAATGCACAAACAAACAAACAATGATGATGAAAATTTTTCTACAAAAGCTCTTACTGGGTTTTGAAATTTGACCGCCGCAGTATCTTCATGCATACAAGTTTACCCATGATCCTATAATATCCTATGGATGTATGTAACTTGCATACATTGCTCTATACGTATGGAAGCATGTTTGTTTTACTAACAATGTGATTCATTCCTATGGAAATTTTACTCGCATGTAAATGATTTTCTAACTACATTAGAAGTTCCATAAATTAGGCTGCGGATGTTTGATTACAAACTGAACGTTCTATGTGTTGAGATGCGTGGTAATATGTAGATTACTTGTTTACCAGTTAATAACTCCCTTAGAATATGAGAGCCAAAGAATCTCATATATGAAATTAAAGTTTTTTCAAGAAGTGCATTTTTTGTGTTTTTTGCCACAGTTTGGTGCATGTAACCAACTTGTTTTATTAAAACATAAACAATGTAATTTGTTACTATTTGGTTTATTCTATAGGAATAGGATGTACACTACCCAGTTTTGGGAGTTTGGCGTCAAGCTGATTTATGTGGGTGCACAGAAAGAGAGAGAGAAAAACAGGTACTTACATTTTTTACAATGGTTTATTCACAAAAACTGATGATGAACTGATAAACTACTGATGAACACTTAAATGAATGAAAAAGAATGTTGAAGAATGGCTAATAAAACAATGATTTTAAATTCTCGAAAGTTGGCGGGAATAATGTGCCTTAGAGACGCGTGCGATCACGAGGCGAGCCGAAAAGGATTCTCGTCGTAAGTTCGTACGCCTTCGTACATGTTCGTCTTCCCTCGTCGCGTCATTGTCGGCGGTCGTCGGCGGCCGTCGGCGCGTGACGTCATTGTTGCCCGCCACAGGAGTAAAGTTCTCCCATCGACTGGTATTATTATGACCGCAATTAATTTTTAAAATATCGTAATCGCGATTTCCCGCCAAAACAGTTCCTTATATAGGTAGGATGCGTCTGTTTATTTCAGGCATTTTAACCTAATTTTGATGTAAACAGCGCCTAAAATTGTAAGAAAGGACAACACATTACCTATAATATATTCAGTAACCTTTTTAAGCGCTTAGGACACGGGTGCTTTTAAAGTATCCGTTTGCGGTCAATCCGTTTTTATAAGCTCCTTTTTTTTTCTTTTTTTTTAGTGCTTTCACACAAACATCATTACGCTGAGAACATCATAGTCTAAGCTGAAATCGAGAGGTGCACAGTAATATTTTTACTTATCACAGAAAATTTTCAATTTCGGGTACCGTAACAAATTAAATACCAATCTACACCTTCGGTGTCCTATAAAAAATTAAGTAAAATTTAAGGGGGGGAGAATCAAAGAAAGGTGACTATGGTACTTGAACTCAACCCCCGTAAGAAGAGCCCCTCCAATTGTCATTGGAGTTGCTGAAGAGGATATTATGGAAGTCGTAGGGGTGGTAAGACCTGGCAACATCCCCCACCCTCTTCTATGTCAATATCACTTGAAGATATCCTGTGGATCATCTTATCGGGGGGTAGTGAAATGTACTGATCTAAGTTAAGGGATGCTTTATAATTTGGTACAAATTATAGGCTAGTACTAAAGGTAGTTTAAATTTGTGGTGTGTACTTAATAAATGTAGGGGAAGTACGGACAAAATGACTTTGTGATGTGAGCTTAAATGATATAGAGGAAGTTCAGCCAAAATGGGATGGATAAAATGACATACCGCACTTATTACAAATATACAGGTTTTTGGATGCCAGTATTTATTACACTATGTACGGTTGCTAGTTACATACCTGTCATAACACTCTCTGTTAGCCTGGGTTGTTTGATTGTTAGTAAAAATTAAAAATCAGAAGTAATAATCAAAATTTTGAATAATATTTGTCCTTTTCGCCGTACCCAAAAGACTCTTATTTTAAAATGTACACCTTTACCTGATTTTTAACTATTACTAATGATCAAATACAGACCAAGATGATTCGAGCTTTTGGTGATCAAAAGTGATTAAAACACAACTATTTTGGTGATTAAAATACAACCATTTTGGTGATTAAAATACAACTATTTTTTTTTCAAGTTTTGGTACAAAAATTATTTATGTTTGTATTTACTTTTTATTTTATTCAGTAGCGCCGAGAAAGACATGGCATGATCAAGTACAACATATACTTGACAGTGGTCATGTGGTCATGTGAAAAGTCGGAATAATCGACGTGCGTGCATGAGAAGATGTATGAATGTGGAAAAAGCAAGGGAAGTGTGCCAGGACAGAGTGGTGTGGCGTTCTATCCTCTCTACCTACCCCTTCGGAGAAATGGCGTGATGATAAGTTAGTTAGTTATATTGGTTTATAATTGAATAGTTACATTATTTGATTATAATCGTTGGTTTATGATTCGCATATTAAATCTACCAACAAAATGACACGATATAACGTAATGTCGTAATGTAAAAAGCACGTGCATATTTTTGACCACTATAAAGATTGTTTTTTTTAAAGTATGTGTTCATGCCCGCAGAGACAACAAATATACCGCTGATGAATACAAATAATATGTGAATAATAATGAAACATGTATTTTACCATATTCAAAAATGTTTTTAAAAATCTGTTATATTTAAAGTTTGTTTTCCATGTAGGTTTGTATTTTGTAACGTTCTGTTTGCGCTTTGCCCTTAACCACTCGGCGTAAATGCTTGTAATAAACGAATATTAATCTTCTTAGGTAATGTAGTTAGTTGTGTTTATATTTCCCAAAATAAACATTAAGTGCCCCATAATTTAGGACTCACTTCCTCCCTTCCCTCGCCTTCGGGGATTTGTTAAGAAAATCCCCAACCAACATCTTGGCATCGTTACACATTTCCAATCAAACATTCCCCACTTATAAAAAGATCGTAAAGAGAATTTCGTATTCCAAAATTATTGTAATATATTTTTTGTAATTTTGCTATGCCACCTTTTTTTTATTTATATTAACAACCTCCACTCGAATGCGAGTGATTTTGATATGAGTCTATGCCACCTATCGGGTTGAAATAATGTTTTTTTTGTTATTTGCCTACGCCACATATCGGGTTGAAATTGTGTTTTTTTTAAAATCTGCCTATGCCACCTATCGAGTGGAAATAATGTTTTTTTGTATTATGCCACCTATCGGGTTGAAATTGTGTTTTTTTGTAATCTGTCTATGCCACCTATCGGGTTGAAACTGTGTTTTTTTTTTAATGAACGGGGTTGTGGTCTAGTGGTAGATTCGAGGACTCCGGATTAGAATCTCTAGGTTCTAATCCCACTCCAGCACAACTTGTTTCCTGCTTTCTGACACAGTTATTTCCGATTTTGAAAGCAGTCCCAAAACTGAAATATTTGAGTATTTGAACTCAAATGTTTCTTTTTCAAAAAAAATATCTGCATATGCCACCTATCGGGCTGAAATTGTGATTTTCTTTAAATCTGCCTATGCCACCTATCGGGTTGTAGTTGGTTTTTTTTTGTTATCTGCCTTTGCCACTGGTCGGCTAAAAATATGACAATATATTTTTAAATTCCTGTGACTGGTACTGGAGCGTATGGCTGATCATCTTACCTCCATGTAATAAAATGATCAAGATACACTGCAATTGGTGAACCGATACAGTGCCCTATGCACCATTGAGTAAGGATAAGGGAAAGTAGTACTAGTAGTTGATTGCGAGACTTTTTTGCTGTCGGGTGTAAATTTTTATTTCCACAAAAAAAAAGTTTACTTCTTTTAATCCCTTTATACTCAGGTTCTTTAAACTAAGTTACCTTTTACCTCGTGGAGAGATGGCTCAAAGATCGGCCTACCACGATAATTTGTTAAGGTACAAATCCACAGGAAATGGCGGTCAAGGCGGTGCTGACGTCACTTCCGGTCCTGCAAGATTCGGCCCGAAAAGCCTTCCTATTCTATTTACTAGGAGAGTTTCCGTGCGTGCTGGGTATCATTTTCAATAATATTTGCACGTACTTTGTTACTCATAAATAACAGAGATAATTATTTTTAAAGACGGGGTTTTTACGGCATTATACCTATATACCTACCTGCATTATATACCTATGCATAATTTATGTCAATTTTTCTTCTTCTAAAAAATAGGAACATTATTTGCTTTTCATGTGCACCTACATATTTTAATTTCAGGGATAATTTAAAATACTACTATTTTCAACATGTTTAGTATGTTCAAATACATGCATAAAAATCTGGATTTTTTCCCGTGCCGGGAGCTGATATACCTATATTTTTTTTTGTTCAAATGGCCACTTAACCCAGCCAATGACAGGTCATTAGCCCTGCAAACGCTTGCATATCCACATTCTCGACTTTGAAAGCTTTTTCATCTCTGAAGAGACTACTTTCCCTTATCAGCATTCAATGTGAATAGGGCCTTTTATATTATATCTAAATGATATTTAATGTACTATTGTGTGTAGTTTTGGACTTAGGATAAAAAAAATATTATCCCCTCTCTATCCGAATTCGCTTTCTACTTTCCGAAACAAGTGTTTTTACTTATTTAAAGCAGTGACAGTTTTAAAATATTGGTTAAAAATAGTTAGAACATAAAAACCTCTTTTCGCAAAGGAAAAACAAAATTGTATCGTGTTTTCTCTCTCTCGAATTGAAAGTTGAGGTTGAGATGACTTAGTTCCTATTTTTTCAATAGTTTTAAACAATATTATTAATGTAAGTTTGTGATTTTTAGCTTTATTAAAAAATATATTTATAATAATCGTTTTTCAAATTCATATTTCCGATCACGTAACGTTCATTTTTCACACCAGAATATCAGCTGTTACCGCCCGCGTTCCCAGCGAATTAAAACGTGCCAAGAAATCTAAAATCGAAGCAGATAAAATAAAGGCCCTATGTAAAAAGGCTAATGGATACTTATGGAACGTTACCCGTAGTCGAATCAATAAATTTGCCATTTTGTAGGTAACATCCGGGTAAAATTTTCAGTAAAAATCTGTGAATAAGTTTTTTAATCGGTTATGCAATACTTTGTAGAAGAAAGAACAATTGATTGAAAAGAATCGAACTAAGTTGTGTCTTTTTTACAAATTAATATGTATTATCTGATCTGTTAAAAAGTTTGCGCATAGTAAGAATTGGAAATTGAGAAAATTTCAATTGAGAAAAAAATTGTGTTTAAAAAAAACTTTATGTTTCGATATTTATATCAAAAGCTCTCGAGCATAAACGAGCTTTCGTTTTCTAAGTCCAGAAATATACATTTTCATTAAATTATGTGTTACAGATAGTGTTTTCCTGGGTTATTATGCCGTGTTTGTGGGCTTTGTGTTGGCAACACAAAGCCCACAAACACGGCATAATAACCCAGGAAAACACTATCTGTATTCTGAAGGCCGTGAAAACCTACGAACCTTAAATTATGTGTTCTTACGATATGCCCAAAAATGTATTTAAAAAAATAAAGACATTGAGGAAGTGACTGCGGAGACAAACTCCAGAGGACGAGAGTAGGTATCTGGAACAAGTATGCAAAGACACGAACTATTAGCCCAGTCTAATTACTCCATAATAAGGCGTTTGCATTAACTAATTAAGATGTTTTTGATTATTTTTTTATGTTGTTAAGTGATATCCAAAAATTCTATAAAATTTTTATTTTTTTAGTGTTTCTTATAGTTTTCGAAATAATCTCATTTGAAAAATCACATATTTTACTGATTTATCTAAATAAAACACTTTGATTTTTTGTCCACTGAGTTTATTTTTAACACACGACATGTTTCGGACACGCAGAACTGTCCATCTACAGGTGTATTTTTAAAAAAAAACTTTGAGTTGAGTTGAGTTTTTTGAAAAATACACCTGTAGATGGACAGTTCTGCGTGTCCGAAACATGTCGTGTTAAAAAATAAACTCAGTGGACAAAAAATCAAAGTGTTTTTATTTATATAATTCAATATGTTATTCCACAATGTTAACGCCGATTCAATAAATTGTTGAAAATCCTGACTTAAGCTCACCTCCTATTCATCCGGACTTTTGATGCCACCTTTCCTGGACGTCACTTAACAACATTAAAAAAGAATAAAAAACATCCGAATTAGTTAGGGCAAAAAACCCTAATTTGACTGGGCTTTATGTCCATATGTTCAGCTGAAGAGGACTGCAGAAGATAGAGGAGAGCAGTGGAAAACGAGATACAAATCCTCGCTTCTAACCAATCCACAGGATTGAGACCAAAAAAAAAAACAATGATTGATTATATAATGCGATTCGAACCTAGGACTTCTTGTTTAACGTCTACCTCAAAACCACACCAAAATTTGTATTACATCTATCAAATTCATGGTTAAGGTTCTTCCTCCATATTGACAGCGTTAACGATTTGATAATGTTATTTCTTATAATATTAATCATGCAAGATCTATTTTTGTACCAATAATATAACGCATACTTCCTGACAGTAGCTTAAAAAAACCTAACCACAATCAAGTGTCTAGTATCTAGTAGGGATGTTCGATGGACGTCGATATTGGCAAAATGTCAAAAATATCGATTTCCTCTACTGCAGTCACCCAAAACTAATATATATCGAAAGGTACGGAATATCGATATATCTTAAATATATTCAGATGATATGCTTAAACGCATTATGTTATTTATCGATAGGGGATTGACGAGATTGACAAAACTAATCTGTCAGAATAGTATACTCTCCCTTATTCGCACCCAATGGTGCATAGGGCAATGCATTGGTACACCAAGTGCAGTAAATCTTGATCATTTTTTACATGAAGGCAAGATGATCAGTCTTACGCTTCAGCTCCAGTCCAAGGTATCACATATGAAATATTTATATGTGAAAATCACATTCAAATAAATATTTCATATTGACCCCAATCGGGAATCGAACTCGCGACCTCATGCATGGCAGCCGAAAGCGCTAGCGCCATGCACGACGCAGACATACTCAAATTGATTTCATTTTAACCACCAACGGCTCACAATTGAGAAAATTTACCTTTGATTTTTATTATCTAATCGGATATCGAACCTGGATTCTACGTATCGTGAGTCCAGCGTCTTAGCCATGATACTACAGAGACCATCGTGTATATACATATCCAGTAAATGTGAGAAAAAACAATGGGGCAACGATTTTATAGAGAAAATTAGAAAGTTAGAAAATTAAGTTAGAAACTTCGGTTTGAATATCGCAAGGATGATAGAGGTGTAAATAATTGCACTAAGAGCATTTCCCATACTCGAGAGGTACAATACTATCTCCCGCAACCCTTTGTAACAAAACAGAGTGCTCTGATTGGTTGAGAATCTATCAGCTTCTACTACTACTACTACATTCCCTTACCCGAACCTAATGGTACACAGGGCACTAAATTGGAAGACCAATTTCAGTGTATCTTGATTATTTATTACTTGAAGGCAGATGATTAGTCTTACGCTTCAGTGCCAGCTGGTAAAATCTATCACAAGTATGATATACGCTTTCGCTGTATTTTTTTTTTTTTTTTTAACATTCTTGGAACATCGATATATTTTGCAGTCTGAAAACTGTCCCGAATAAAGCTAAAACTGGATGAAAAACTGTGTGCTAGTGTCAGATTCTCACTGTGCGCTAATTCCACACATTTTTTCACACAGTTTCGGCGCGCGCATCACCCGCGGCGATTACGACAGTATAATACGTATAATAATATTCAATAGTATCGGTAATATTACAAATAAACTTTGATAAACTTTTATATGGCGAATATGAATATATAATGTAATAAAAATAATATGAACTGAAATCCTAGATCGAAATTCAAAATATCGAATAACGACTATTTGACAGATGAGTAATGTTGCCAAATTGTAAAATCGGTAGAAGTTCCTAAAGTTATTCATATATATGTTGAATTTATCTGCGCGTATAATTGCATAAAAAAAATGCTTTAAAATTAAAATGACTCCAAAATCGGTAAATCGGTTGTACATTTTCAGTAGATTCGAATAAACATCCACAAAATCGATAGATCTGCAAAAAATCGATAAGATAGGCGACGATAGAGATTATTAGTATGGCAACATTTATGGCAGTCCGACTGTGTATTCTATGGTCCGACTGTCGCGTTCTGCGCATGCCTACAGACAGTAAACTGTGCCGTGTAAAGGTAAAATTCACAGCGCGCAGTTTTTATTGGTCAGAAAACGGTACAAGAAACTGTGTAGTTTTCTGATCAAGAAACTGCACAGTAAACTGTCCGTATAAAGTGGGCTTAAGGCTTCCTCATCATCGTACCATATTATACGTTCCTCAAACTGCCTCCAAGCCAAGCGATCGGCGTCAGTTTCCGCGCAAGTCAGATCCATGTCTGGTAGCTCTGACGCAAACTGGAAGTCGAGAACCTGATGCCTTGTAAAAACAGGCAATCAAGGTTAAGGCTATCGGCTTAAGCTTAATTAAAACATACATAGAAATCCAGTTATTATATTTTTCATAGTTTATTTCATTAAGTACGGGATTGAGGTTGAGTACCTTTCTATCATTTTGTTATTGAGGGGAGGTACCTCTAATGCGCTAATAATTACGCTGACGAAGACCGAAAATCTAAAATCATAACTAGCAAAGAAGTCGCAAGTAACGCAGTAAGTCCCAATAATATTATTTATTGTATTATTTAGTTCATTGTGGGCATTTGTGGATACAAGTTAGTGGCGCCACTTCATATTACCATAAAGTTTATGTAGTGCTTCTTCCTGAGGGAATGTGGTTATATAACTATTAAATGTGGTTATATTAGTTCCAACCTTCCAACAATCTTCCCGCACTGTTCCTTGGTATCCATAGTTTGTAGAACTCAGGGGAAGAGTAATATGCTTGTAGCTTTGCGCATCTGTTAGGGGTGGCAGTGAACCCTCTTGTTACATTTGCCTACAGATTATTATATAATCATAACTTTGTAAAACGTTCTCAATATACTCTTATTTAAAAAAAAAAATTAGTACAAAAAATAAATACATATTACACAGGTTGGTCGGTATACTGATTTAAGAAAAAGAATTTTCAAATAATTAAATTCCAAAATTTACTGAGGTAGCTACATACATAGGTACTGAAAAATAGATTTTGGTAATGTTTATGCTGATTGACTAAACATCCTGTATTCCCCTGAATATACAATTATTATAAAATAATCCTTCGAGTACAACTTACTACTACTTTCCCTTATCCGTACCTGATGGTGCATAGGGCACTGCATTGGTATACTAAGTGCAGTAAATCTTGATCATTTTTCTTACATTAGTTGATCAGTCTTACGCTTCAGAACCAGTCCAAGGTATCACACATGAATTATTAATATTAAAATCACATGTAAATACATATTACTTATTAAATTGAATGCATTAATAATGGTTCCGCTACGATGAGACTCTCTGGTTACTTCGTCCGTACAAGGAGCGGAATATGGAAGGACTTACCAGAGCTGGACTCAACCGGGGTGGGAAGTGACGATGAAGGACCACCAGGAAGGGCGAAGTATCCTGGAATACTCTGGAAACACCACGTCGAATTGGCGCGGTGGGACACAAAAACGAGGGGCACAGCATACTATAAACTCATTTTCACCGAGGGGGAATTGGTTGCTGAAAAGCTTGGATATGGATTATAAGTATGACGAGGGAATTTCGGTGGAAAGAACGAAGGAAGATCAGGTATTGGAGGTCACGAGAAGGGTGGATGTTGCGAGGTCAGAGTAATGTTGCTGCGCTGAACGGATTTCGAGACTGACGCTGTGTTGGAAAACAGGTGACAAATAGGAATGGAAATGGATGAAGGTAGTGAATAAATTTTAGAAGGAATTCAAACTACCTATCACCAGAGAGTATAAATGGAAAAACCAAATAATAATATTGATGATAACTATAAACAATAAATCATACGAATATTTGAACACAGACAAAGAAATATAATTTGAGAAAATAATATTTTTACCAAGAAGTATTGTTATAATTGTTTTATCCAGTTTATAATAAATTATATCCATAATTATATTCATTGAATTTATTGAAGGAAACTTACTTTACGAGCATGTAAATTAAAAAATATTATCAATTAAAATTACCTATCGTTGATAAATTACAGCGAATAAAAAAAAAAACCTTTGATCAAAATGAAGAATTGTGTAAGTGAATGCTTTCAACAAAAGTAAACGTTTGGTTAAATTCATGAATATTCAAACAAAATAAATTTGGAATAATAGTAAAATGGTTTCTATTGAGTATAAAGTTCAAATGTAACGTTTATTCTGCAATTACATACAATTCTAATTTCCGGAATTCTAAACTCAGGGCACGATACATCCGCTAATATATTTGACCAAATAACAGTTTTCCAAAGGTCTTTTTGGCAGGTATGCTTTATTTATTAATTCTATGATTGGCTTAAGTCGACTTTCATTTGCGTTAAGCTATTTGGGTAACTGTTTCATGAAAGAAATCTAATTGAAATGGGAACGTTCGCTTATCGCGAAAAAAAAATCAGCTGAGAAGTTAAACTGAAGGAGGATTTATTGTTATTATTAGTCATTGTTTCTTAAAATCAAAACGTTGATCAGTTTACTTGTGCTTTACTGAATCGATATTTTTTTTTAAAAGAAATACTTGAGCTCTTAATGATACACTTAAATATGTCAATTTCGGACTGCTTTCAAATAGTCGGAAATAAATTCTGCTGGAGTGGGATTCAAGCCTAGAGATTCTAACCCGGAGTCCTCGAATCTACCACTAGACCACAACCCGGTTAGATAGATTATTTAAAATATCCATTCTACGTTAATCAATGTTGTCGTTCACTGCTTAATTTTTAAAAATTTAACTGTAATTTGTTTATATTACCGTTTCGCATTGTATTTGTTATCGCGCTTTGTGTTGTGTGAACTGATGGATGCAGGACTGTCGGGGGAGGAATCGAGATAGTTGTCTGGCGACAGGGTATTTTGGAGGGATCTAGTGATGTTCACAAGCTAGAACGTAGCGAAAGAAGAAGGAAAAAACTAATTTAAGCCTAATACACAGAATACAAGTCTTTGTCAATTGTTTAGGAGGTGATTGTGCGGAAAACTTTGAGGAAGAGAATAAGGATCTAATTTCTAGCAACTTGCGTAGTGCTTTATCTGGTTAGATGAGGAAGAGATAGAAGATGAAACTGGCATCTCACGTTGAGAGAATAAGTATCGCCTAATACCGTGATACATATCTGCCTACCTGGTTGCCGTCTACCCGAACGACCTGCTAAAAGATGGAGGGACTGTTGGGAGTCGACATCCCAAAAGCCAGCTCCAACTGAAACCCATGTTGATGAATATTGCACTGAAATTAATAATATATTTGTTGGTTTATTTATGTTTGTTGCATATTTTATTAAAACACGATATTTTGGTTTATATAATAGGCAATATCAATGTGAAAATCTATGTATAGATTTAATGATTATAATTATTATTAGACGGCAGACTTCTGAGTTTTGAGAATAGGTGTCTTAGAAGAATTTTAGGTGTGCGGTGGTTTGACTTTGTAAGGAACACAGAGGTGAGGCAACGGACACAGCAAACCCTTGGTATCTACTGTCATCCGGCGAAGGCGTTTCGGCTGGCTAGGCCATATACTACGTATGCCTCCCGAGAGCCTTAACCATGCTTGCCTATTTTACAAGGCATCAGGTTCTCGGCGTCTTGGTCGTCCACTGTTGACAATTCGTCGGCAGTTTGCGTCAGAGCTGCGGGGCGTGGACTTGACTTGGGAGGATGCACGGGAGCTGGTGGCCGATCGCTTGGCCTGGAGGCGGTTTGTGGATTCCATGTGCTCCACATAGGGAGCGGACATGGGTATAATGAATAATAGTTATTATTATTAGATACTAACTCAGAATTGATCAAAGTTTTTCACCTCTTGCCACGAGTAACCTACGAATTATATAATATGTAGAAATGTATAGTATTTCACTGCACATAGTAATAGTAATATGTTTTTAAATTTATTGTTATGACTAAACTTTATATCGAAAATTATTTTAATTTTGCATCTTTTATAAGTGGCAATTTACAGTATTCAAGAAAAGCGGTAATCTGATACAATTTAAAATTTTAACTGTTCTACTAAAATGCACATAAAACTGTTTTCCATTCCGCTTGAGATCTGAATTGATAACGGCTTTATATGCTTCAAGTCGTAAACCAGTTAACAATACAACATTTACTCAATTTGTCACGCCAAAACGTCATTCGGTGTCAAAAATTCAGACACGGTATGTCGAGTTTTCCACTACTAAATACAATGCCACCGCTTATCATTAATATTAAATACTTAACCTTATTTTCATAAAATACCCAGGTATAAGAGACGATTAAAGATCTTAATGTGCGTTAATGCATGCTATGAATATAAACAGCGTCTAAACACACACTTTTTAAGTTATGCAAGACGTGCGTTACGTCATGAATTTGGCTAGTAAAACACCCCATAAAGGCACCCACATAAAATTCTTCCCAAAAACGCCTTATAATAACTAAGAGAAAACATTTTGTAGTTTTAGCTGTATTATTAAAGACATTTTGAAAGTGTACAAATACTTTAGACAAAAAATTCTGTGTTATTACCATGACAAGTTTACTTTCAGATGCGGATAAGGGAAAGTAGAAAGTAGTGTAAATTACGCAATGCGCATTCAGTTTAGCCGCCACTAAAATAATAGTCAAATAAAAATTATTATTATTGCAACCCTTTATATTTCAGTTTTATCGTTTAGAATTAATTCAATCTGCTTTCGTGATACACGAATAGAAATCGCCTCGTTACGTACTTTAGACCAATAAAAAGTGCGCAAAAGTTAAACATTTTGTATCGCCCATTGCTCATATTGTGATTTAAACGTTTTATTCCATTTAAAGTACCTACTTACAGATTTATTAGAATTTCATAATACCCATTACACACGATTCGTTTAACTGCTGAATAAATTGTAAGGTTCTACCTAATAAAATAAAAAAATCGCGATCAGTATGTCATCATATTTTGTGAGTAAGACTCGGTAAGTTCTTACAACTAAAAATAATTAAGAAGGTATAAAATAAGGTGTATTTATAGAACAATCAAAAGTTATCTTTTCTTGCCATTAGTGACTGAACAAAAATATTTTATAAATAACACCTTGGACTGGCATTGAAGCGTAAGACTTACTAATTTGTTTCACATCTTCCACTGCACTTGGTGTACCTATGCACCATTGAATGTGGATAATGGAAATAAGTAGCAGTCTAATAAACTTTACTTAAATTAGTAAACTTTTTCTGCTTTTGAGAAATATTTCGTCAGGGGGTAGGTACCTCACAAAAGCTCAGAATGCTCGCTTGTGAGTTTTGAGAACAAAAGTGTCTGAGAAGGATACTAGGCATTAGGCGGTTTAACTTCATAACCCACGCTGAAGTTCAGGAACGGACGCAGCAACCTCCAATAACTAGTCGTGACCTGGCTTGGGCATGTACTCCGGATGCCTCGGGAGAGCCTGAACCCGAGCTGCCACTTCTTTACGCCTGCAGGATCCCGCTGTCCTGGCGACGACCATCCTACGAATGTACTCGGCGGAGCTGATGGATGCGGGCCTGACGAGGAGGCGAGAGAGCTGGCTGGCGATAGGGTGTCCTGGAGGGATCTAGTTATGTCCATATGCTCCACATAGGAGCGAACGTGGTGAAAGAAAGGTTCATGAACTGGTAACGATTTTTAAATAGTCAAATAATATTGTCATTTTTGTGGTTTCGTGCGGTTTGAAAAGTTACATCAATTCGTGTTTTTATGTCCTGATCTCCTGATCAAATACAGGTAAATTATATTCCCATTTCATCAGTATCTAGGTATCGATCAAACTAACCTAACTACCAAACGAATAATGACGTTGTTAATCGAGCAATGTACGTGTGTTATACTTAAATGCTATAATAAAAATGAAAACATTTGGCACTTGGTTGAAAATGAAAAAAAAAACGTATGAGCTGTTATATTTTAATACCAAATGTGACCTACAAAAATTCTAAACGTATTCGCCTTATTAAATTCAACGAAAATATTACATCTACAATATAGAAATATATTTTTTATACGCAGACGCGTATGTAGTTCAGTTTTTATGACAATACCAGCCATGTTTCGGTTACTTATTATTTTATAGAAAAAACAACCCCAAACATGTAATTTCCATTTCAATATTTGGTTAAGATATGAGTAGATAGACATAAAGGTTGGAACATACAATATTATTATGTAGTACTTACAATGCGAACGGAATGCCTTTAATTTTATTTGTAAAGAGCTTATATATTTTTTACCTCTCTTAAGCCAAGCAAAGTTATGTAAATTTTAAATAGGTACCTATCTATAAGAATTGCCCATCGTTAAAATAAATTATGAATTTATGCGAATTATGGCGGCCTCCGTAGCGTAATGGCTAAGACGTTGGACTCACGATATGAAGGTTCCGCCGGATTCGATTTCCGATTAAAATACAAAAATCAAAAGTGATTTTTATCAAGCCTATCTGTGACGTTGTAACCTTCTGGCCTGTTGGTGTGGTTAAAAAAAATAAATAATAAATACAGCAAGTAACAGCGTTTTAAAATGCAGAGTATAGCATAATTAATGCTTGAGATTCGAGGAATTTTTTAAAATTAAAAATACATATTTGAGTTCTTACGATACACCCAAATGTTTCGATTTTGATACTGCTTTCAAAAAAGCAGGAAACAAGTTGTGCTGGGGCGGGATTCGAACCTAGAGATTCCAATCCGGAATCCACGAATCTACCACTAAAAGACAACCCGGATAAAATATTATTTTTTACAAAATCATTTTTGTATACCAAACGTTTTTTTCCATATTTATTTAGAATCACATTGGCAAAATGGCGGCCACCAGCAGCAAAACACTTAAAAATTCGATGTATAATATTTTTGGCTACTTTTCAAGGTGCAAGGGGGTTATTTTCTCGCCAATATTACTTGTCAGCTCTTCTAATGTGTGGAAGCGATGTTCAAATAATACTTTTTCTATCGAATCCCACAAGAAAAAGTCACAGAGCTTAAATCTGGCGAACGCACGAATCACCAACATTACCTCGCAGAGAGACCAATCGAGCAGAAAACATTTCGCACCATGAATTCTGTACCTACTACACTAATTCAAAAAAGTCATATTTTGAGAAATCGCAAAAATGTGATTATATTTCAGTACCGTTTCATTGAAATTTGATTTTTTAACATTTAATATCTCGACATAGGAAAGAGATAGGAAGTAATAAAGCTCGATGAGCCTTATCTACACCAATAAAGATTGATTGCCAAAAATGCTTAACAATCTTCTCAACAGATGTCACCAGAGAGAAAAAGAGTTGAAAATTGTCGAAAAACAAACTCAATTGTCGAAAAACAAGCTTAAATGTACAAATTCAATATGTATAATAGTTTCAAAAATTTGTCAAATATGGTTGTCAGATGATGGGCGGAATGGGGAATGTTGTAGTACATCAAGTGGCCACTTAACCCAGCCAATGACAGGTCATAAGCCCTGTAAACGCCTAGATAACCCACATTCGTTTCCAGAGTTTCTCTATCTCTGTTGGGATATCAATAATATCTGATATCAGCCCAGCATGGGTATAATCCAGTAATTTGTATACAAGTATTTGTATACGTTCAAAATGTTGCATGTTTCTTAGACAGAAATGTGGCGGCCAGTGTAAGACGTGGTTCTCAGTTCATTTTCGACTAATTAAGACTAAGTCCTATACAGTATTCATGGTACGATTTGGACCATAGAAATTCTAGTTGTGTGTGCTTTAGCTCTGTATTGTTGAAACTCTTCCAGATTAGTTTCGTCACTACTTAATGCTTGCAATTAATTGAGGTTCAAAAATAATTCCAGCCTTGAAACTCTAAAGCCCACTTTATACGGGACATTTTACTGCGCAGTTTCTTGATCAGAAAACTACACAGTTTCTTGTACCGTTTTCTGACTAATAAAAACTGCGCAGTGTTAATTTTACCTTTACACGGCACAGTTTACTGTCTGTAGGCATGCGCCGAACGCGACAGTCGGACCATACAATACACAGTCGGACTGCCATAAATGTTGCCATACTAATAATCTCTATCGTCGCCTATCTTATCGATTTTTTGCAGATCTATCGATTTTGTGGAGATTTATCAAATCTACTGAAAATGTGCAACCGATTTACCGATTTTGGAGTCATTTTAATTTTAAAGCATTTGCAATTATACGCGCAGATAAATTCAACATATTATGAATAACTTTAGGAACTTCTACCGATTTTACAATTTTGCAACATTACTCATCTGTCAAATAGTCGTTATTAGGATTTTAGTTCATATTATTTATTACATTATATTCATATTAGTCATAGTAAAAGTTCATCAATGTTTATTAGTAATATTAGCGATACTATTGAATATTATACGTATTATACTGTCGCAATTGCCGCGGGTGATGCGCGCGCCGAAACTGTGTTAAAAAATGTGTGGAATTAGCGCACAGTGAGAATCTGACACTAGCACACAGTTTTTCATCCAGTTTTAGCTTTATACGGGACAGTTTTCAGACTGCACAGGAAACTGTGTAGTAAACTGTCATGTATATAGTGGGCTTTAGTCTTTACAGTTACGGTTCGGTCGTCGTTAATCCCAAATAGGTATATGGCATACTTTAGACCTTGATATATATCCAGTTTCTGTTTATGCACAAATCCAATATTTGATTGCTTTGCAGTCAGGGATCAAAACAGAACGTGGAATCTCATTATCTCGGCGCTCATCTGTTCAGCTTATGGCATCAACTGAGAACGGTAGGTACTATACGACAGTCAAGATGAGATCTTCTCCAACTTCCTACTCTTACCACAGGCCGAGAAACCAATATTCAAAACCCGGGGATTTGTTTCACCACACCCAGTATCTATGTATACTTATAATATTTGAAAAAAATATAATAGTACCTAATTTGAAAACTTATCTAGACATTTTTATCTTCAAATTGATCCGTCTGAAGACTACTAAAGTTTTAAATTTTTATATGGTCGTTGTCTTTTATTAGTCGATAGTTTCAATTTTGTTGAAGTCTACTTATTTATTTGATAAAAAAACTGACATAGCTTATTTTGAAACCAACGAAATGTCAAATTGTCATGTTGAATCCAATTAAAGTCTTTCATTATGTTTGCTAACAACCAGAAAATTAAACAGCACTGACATGTTGATAATATCGATCTTTTCGTTTAAAAATTCTTCTTCAAACATCCACCTTCTTCGTCCAGGTAACCCCTATAGGGTAAACTTAGTGGTGTGGGAGTCGGTTTAGTGGTGTGGGGGTAGGTCTAGTTAGGGGTAGGGGAGCGTCGCGACGTTTCCATGGCTACGAAATATAACAACCCCCATTCGTCCACCCACGAGACGACCTACAAAATGCGCAAACGAATAAAGCCTCTAATACAAAAGCTATAAGAGTCATAATCGATTGAAGAACTCTGGGTCGAAATGATAGGTTTTTCGATTTTCGATGTCGTTATCTGTTACGACCGGCATTATTAGAAAACTATTCATAATAATACTCAGACATACATTAATGTGATAGAAATTTATAGATTAATAAAATTGAATTCGTCCATTATTCACATGTAAAATTTCTTGTATTTTATTTTGTAGACAAATTGATCAATTCGATTATGTATTAATTAAAAAGGAAACAAATTTCAATTCAAATGGAAACACATAAATATGGCAATTTAAACTAACTCTCATTTTAATGAAGGATTTATTATAACTTGTTTTATAGTTGCGCTCTGTATTTTGCTTTACTAACGCTTTTGGTCAATATGTACAATGTACACTTGTACATTTACTTGATATTATGATATTATTTTTAAGAGGTATAAGAAAAAATTTTTAACCTACACAAACCTAGTTGATACCAATGTTTTAGCTAAAATAAAAAAAACATTAATATTTTTTAGGTTACACTTTTAAAAAGCATAATAAACAGTGTTAATAGTTTTCAGAACTTGCACGAATAGAAAAAGCAATTTTATTTCTTAAAATACGGTTTATTGGCATTTTAGAATATTCATTATTGTAAATTGCATAGATGCCTATTATAGCCTTTTTATTATACACAATTATAACTAATATCATGGATTATAAGTTACTAGTCACACAAAAATTTCACGAAGGCCGCATACGATTTATAATGTAAAAAAAAAAAGAATTTTCGTAAAACTACGTGGGTATTTAAGGGATGATGAGTTTTTGGCCAGAAATTCTAAGCAATTTATGACAAATTCTTGAATACAACTTTCATACCAGCTTTGGTTATAGTTTGAAGCTTAATTAACAGATGGCAGTAATAAAATTGTACGAAAGCTCTTCATTACAGTAAAGCTTTTACTCAAAAATAAATCAACGAAATCGATATTTAAAAAAAAAAAAAAAACACTTCATATTAAATAACTATTGCTTAGTAAAAGATAATATTGTATGTGTTACTTACCAATTATTTGAAGTTCATCGATCGTGAAGATTTAATAAATTTGATATGTTTTAATCACATTAATTATTATATTGTATATACTTATGAGATACGTTTTGATATGTTTGATTTCATAAGAAGAGATGTATATATATAAATATAGTTTACTTTTTTTTTAAATGTTCACATATAGATATGTTTGTTGATTTTCGTTTTGTAAATAATGTTATTTTCAAAAAGGGATAGTTTTATTTTTTATTATATGTTTTAAACAACTCACTCCTTTACTGTTACTGTTGTACTAGCGTCAAAAATTGGAAATTTCTTCTCTCTGTCGCAAAATTGGGTTATAGTTATTTCATGCACACAAAAGTTAGACTAAAATATTACCACGTGAATACGCAGATATTTTTAACAAATAACTTATTTAATTATTATTTATATCAATTAATGTTTTAATGATAAAATTGCTTATAATTACTTTATGTTAATGATATGGTAATTATTTTAAGGCTGGGCGGATAACCCTTTTGATATGTATGGATTAAATCTTATTATTAAAAATTACATCTAGTTTAAATTACTAACGCCCCTTGATAATATTCAGCGTATAAAGTTCAAATGTCATTGGATCACATGAGAAGTAAAAATAGTATTATTTTTCACTTTTATCACCAAGTCTTTTTTCTTGAAATGTTCTCGTAAGATGTTAACTTGAGCCGTTTCACATGGTAGTTTATATATCACGCTGCATTTGGTTTTCACGTTCACTTGGATGCGGGAAATAAATGTCAAATTGAGATTTTGCGGTGCGAGCCCATTTTGGCTTTCCAGTCCGATTTAGGCGGTTTTTGGACGCGAAACCGCGTGAAAAACGTGTCTGGTATTGCTTAAAATCAGAAACAGGAGGATTTTTACGCGCTTTTTATATTATTTGATGGAAAATAACGATACAGCAAAGGAGTGGTTGTATCTAACGGGCGTCCCGTGAGATGATATCACTGTTGTGTGGTGACCTTCGTGTGTGTGTGGCTGTGAGACATGGTTTGTGTATGTATTGGTTTGGCGTAGCAGCCGCTACGATCCGTAATGGGAAGGGAAAGGGATGAAGAAGGGTGCGCACGCAGCCTCCCTTCGTGTTGCGTGCAGGGGCCCCACCACACAGAATTTAACGCTATCGTTTTCCAAACTTTACAGGTAATCGGACGTATGCGCCATACATATTCGTGGCATTCACATATTTTTTATGAGTGGAATTTCAAAATACCATTCGAGTTGCGTGCATGTTACACGCACAGTGTTACTCGAGTAAGGAAGGTGGGTTTGGTAATGTAAGTCCCACTACACCCTCGGGATACATCCCCTTCGAGGAATGGTCCGTTTTCTCATCCCGTTATTTCTCATGTTTATTTTTCACCACTTCATAATCTTCGACCCTTTCTGATTACTTTTATTTTTGTGTCCCCCTTCTTGTAGCCGCTATGGTGTCGCTATGATTATCATAAAAATATAAAGTCTGTTGTTAACTCATCACACAAAAAAGAAAATGTATCTTATCACTTTTAAAAAATCATGAACCTACATTTTTCCAACGCAACGTTGTGTTGGAAACTAAATGCGTAGCTACCTCGTGGTATTTGTAATTATTTTAAAACGCACTGTTTGTTTTGACCGTACTGATCAGAAAAAACTTTACGTTATTCGCTAAATATTTTAAATCATAAAAACGGGATACGCATCACAAAAACAGTTTAGAATAACAATGTATGCAGGTATAGTCATGAGTTATGAGTAATTCATGAATCATGAGAATCATAAGCTAATAAGTACAAAAAAAACATATGAGTACTTGTAGATAATCATACGAGTATATATACCTTATTCAACGACTTCAATCACTATTTTAATCTAAAAACGTTAATGACGTTTCGAAAAAACTGCATAATTTCAATGATTATTGCATGATTATATTTTAATGAAGATTTTTTATCACTCTCATGATTATTAAAATTAGTATAGGTAATTACAAAAACACACGGTTTTCTCGGATGGTGCGTTATTTCTATATTTATATAGCTAGATTTAAAGAATATACCGTCACTGTCTCATTTATTTTGAAGATTGCAAATAAGACAGTTGTTATAATATTTGCGATATTAATGTCCTGACTGAACACAGGGAACTCCTAGCTAGTCAGGGCTAGATAATTATCCATGTAAATAATTTTACATATTATGTGCATGAAATGAAATAAAATTAAAATAATATCAATGAAAATTAGTTCAAGACTTCAAATAGTTTTATACTGATGTTTACACTTTTTTTTTCAACCTTTGTCCGAAATTATGCTGTCTCAAGTAGGTACAAATAAAAAACAATGTAGGTAACTTTGAACTTCAAAGCAAAAGAATATAGTTTTCACATTGTGTAACATTGACTGAAGCTTTTGTCGCTTGTCTTTAGAACGAACTTGTTCGAAGTTTCACTTGATAGTTATATTCACTTAACTATCTCTTTATGGCAAAGCACAAAAGTACCTAAACTGAACTTTTTATGGTTAAGTTTTTACAGAAGCTCTTAAATAAATAATTCCATAACGAAAAAGAAGCAGTTAATAAAACGATTTACTTATAACTGGCTTTTTATTCCATTTAGAAATATAAATAATATTTTTATTTATTCACGCCCATGGGGCTTTTACAAAACAAATGTAAGTATCAGTACCAAAGCAACGCATGTACATTGTACATACATAATTTAACATAATAATACAGGCATACATAATATGATTTTAAGATAAAGCAAAAGAAAAACAATAAAATAAAAATTATAATAATAACTATAATAAAATTATAATAAAAACTATAAAAAATATAAAAAAACCTATGGACAGTCAATCGAACAGGGATCACTTTTTCGGTGATACACAGTAATGTCGTTAATATTGTTTGTTATCTTATGGTACAGAGTATGAAAATATTTATTTAAAGAAATATTTTGTAAGGTTATGTTTAATCTGCATTTCATTGGTGTGAAAGATATCGATGGTATCACCTAGTTTGTTGCCAATAATTGCTAGCCTATTTCTTAAACTATGGTAATGCATGTTAGTATGGGTTTTTTCTTTTTGGAACAAAGCATTATACCTAGTAGCTCTCTGTGGAACTCGAAAATTTGATTGGAAAACCATACATTTTTACATTCTAATTTTTGGTGGTGAGATATATTAGGTATCTACTACTACTTTCCCTTATCCGCACCCATTGGTGCATATAGCACTGCATTGGTACACCAAGTGCAGTGTATCTTGGTCTTTCATTACATGAAGGTAAGATCAGTCTTACGCTTCAGAACCAGGTACTGCACATGAAATATATATAGGTATCTACACATTTCTCCAAAGTTCATTGAATTGTGACTGTGAGGCATTATTGTGCATATTATATTCATTTCGTAATTTTCCGAATTAACTTTCTTATCTCAAACAGAGACAATATTGCTATCTCTGCGCTGTAACACGTGACAGGAACTTCGTCATTATGTTTTCACATCACCTGTAACAATGTTACAATATGTTTATATACTTTGCATGTTACCCGTACCATGACAATAGCTATCACGATTCTCGTACTTGGCATACATGTCATAATGTTACCATATTTTAAAAAAATGCATATTAATATGTGTCATATAGTAATTTTATATAAATGATCTTTTTACTGTAAAAACAGTATTTATGCTATTTATAAGTATGTGTGAGATATGTGTGTTTATATTATACAGGGTGTACAATCCAAATGGGTCAGTATGGTGAAGTCGGAAACTATGAGAGATAGCGAGATCTGTTCTTAGGAACCATGACGTCGATTTTAGATTCAATCATAATTACATTCAAACTTATTTATTAACTCTCATACATAACCGGGAATCGAACCTGGTAAAAATAAATGTGTATAAATTGTGCAAGTCGCAAGAAGCACAGCACTAATGGAATCTTCTTTAAATAATTGAAAGAAAAACCCACCAATAAGATAATTATTTTATTTCAGTAAACGTTCAAAATGGTAGCCATTCTGTTGAATGCAAAGATTAATTCTTTTGGGTAACGATCGCAAAATTGCATTTCGTATTTTTATGGGGTGCATATGTGTTTAAAATGTTTTCTAAGGCTGTAGTTAAATCTTCTTTAAAAAAAATAATAAAACTGTGGGCATTTTAGTCTAATTTACTGTCAGTTGTGTTTACACAAGATTTCATAGCCAAATTGGGTCCTTTTTACTTAACGCGGTTACAAAAATATTGACCAGGTTCGATTCCCGGTTTATGTATGAGAGTTAATAAAAAAGTTTGAATGTAATTATTATTAAATCTAAAATCGACGTCATAGTTCCAAAGAACAGATCTCGCTATCTCTCATAGTTTCCGACTTCTCCATACTGACCCATTTGGATTGTACACCCTGTATATCGGTTACTGGGTAATTTAACTTTCAAACCTAGTTTCCAAAAGTGTGTAAAACACCTTTATATGATTACATTACTCCATATTATTATAAAACAACGTTAATTTTATCAAGAGCTTTGGAGAAGATACCACCGAACTCAAGGGGAACAATGATTAAAGCCTGTTTTCACTATTACGAGGAAAAAACAACGATACCCAAAGGAACGAATACTGAAGTTAATACTCTAATTTCTAAGATACAGGGCTACTGGGATATTCGAGAAATTACAAGGAATTACTGAGTTCTGTGCTACGCTTTCATCCTACCTCACCGCTTAATAAGATCGTATTTCGAAAGATTTTACATAGAATTTAATATTGTACTTGTTCTAATTATGCATAATATAATTTAATACATAAATATCACGTTGCAAAATGTATTAATTAAAGTTTTTATTCTGCTATTGGCGCAACAGTAAAAAAAAATGTGTACGTGGGTATGTAGCTTCTTCTTCTTCATCGGCCATTGTTCATCCACTGCTGGACATAGGCCTCCCTCATGTTGGTTCACTGCTTTTTGCCCTGGGCCTCAAGCTGCCATCTGGATCCTGCAGTACTTTTTATGGCGTCTGTCCATCGTCTTGGTGGTCTTCCTTCTGGTCTCCTTGCAGCTCCAGGTCTCCAGTTAAGCAGGCGTTTCGTCCATCGGTCCTCGCTCTGGTGTGCCATATGTCCAGCCCATGTCCACTACAGCTGAGAGGTAGCTTTCATGACGTCTATAACTCTAGTCGGTCTTCTTATCTCCTCGTTAGTGACATGGTCTCTTATACTGATGCCGAGCATGCTTCGCTCCATTGCCCTTTGCGCGATACGGAATTTACTGGCCGATTGGAAAGTTAGTGCCAATGTCTCAGCCCCATAAGTCAGCACTGGAAGTATGCACATGTTAAATACCAGATTTTTAAGGTTGTTAGGAATCGGACTGTTCATAATGTGGGACACATTCCCAAACGCTGCCCATCCCAGCCTAATTCGGTGGTTTATTTCGGCTTACATTTGGTATTGGTGAGGATATGTATCATTTGGTGCGAATATGGAATATGTAGAAAGAAGAAATATAGTGAAGATGATAAATTTTCTTACTTTATTAAAGCTCCGCCAGCGTTATAAATTTGATGTTTTAAAAATAATCTTCCAGATTTATTGACAGCAAAAATGTTCAGAAAATTATCACATATACTCCAAATTATTTTCTATGGAAATACAGGGTGTAACAAAACTCGTAGTACAACCCCGAAAACTGGTGAATCTATATCGTATTTGAAGACGATTGTGTAATATTATGACTTTTTAATCTGAGCTTGAAAAAAACTTTTTTTTTTTTTCAAGTTATGGCAGATTAAGTAAAATTGCTCAAATTCTTTTTAAAACGCATTTTTAAATTTTGTTTTCTTTATGGATAGTATTAATTTGACTAAATACATGATATTTGACAGCCATTTGCAAAAAAAAAAATCAACTTCGTACTCAATTTTCTCGAAAACTAAGGGTCAAATCGAAAAATGTTATTCTACAAAATCGACTCCAAATATGGTGTAAATTCACTGGTTTTTCGCTTGTACACGAGTTTTTTTACACCCTGTATGGAGATTGATTTTAAAAAATGTGTACGACTTTTTTAAAAAAAATAACGAGAAGCTCTTTTTTTTTCATTTTATTTATATTTTTCAGGATAACTAAAGGTGGCAGCAAAATAAAAACAATAATTAATTAAAGAACATATAAAATTCTAGGAAATGCCATTTTTAATTTCATTATATTTCATTATGTAGCCACATTTAGTGTGCGCCGCTATCTTGATCCCATTATATTTTTACAAAACAACATTTTTCACGTCTCTAAGAAACTGCATATTAAGTAATAAGTATGTAGATTGCTTTTTGAACATTAATTTTAAAAAAATGTAAAATATCAAAATCAGGGTCGTCAGGTCCCGTAAAAATGGGGGCAGTTATAAAAAACCCTTTAACATTATGAAACTTGTTTTTCGCTTTTACATTGCTTTCCCAATTTTGCGCCAGGGACTAATTTAAGAGAGGCTTTTGAGCCTTTAATGCATAATGTACGAAATGTTAGAAGAGTTTTTCTCAATATTACGGTAGTAACGAAAAAAACCATTTAATATTCCTATATCACTTAATTTTTTGTCTTGTCTATAAAATTTTGTGTAAATTTTTTATCGTTCCAACAAACGTTAGCGTGACGATTTCAATTCAAAAGAAAAATAATGATTTTTCGTTTTTAACTCTCTCGCGAGCAGTGTCATTCCTCAAGTAGGTACATGAGAAAAGAATCACACCTCATAATTTTTTTTACCAAACCCCTTTATTTTTTTTTTTGCGTTCCACGCTTGTTTAACTATTATTTTTTTCACAAATTCTAGCTTTGCAACTTCGCTCGGCGTAACTATAATAAAAATCTTTTATATAAAGTAAGATATTATTTATATGTATTTGAAATATTGCAAACATTGTCGCTAAACTACAGAATAATTTTATTTTTATTTTTTATTGTTTTCCTTTTATACGTCAATAATAATTATATTATCATTCTTAAAGTATACATGACTTTTTAATAATTCTGTATTTTTTTTTCCTTTTTTCGTTAAAGATTTGTAAATAACCATAGAATCCATATAAATATATAAAGAAACTTTTTTTTGCTTGGTAGAATAATTTTGTGTCATTTATATTTCATGACAAGTTTCAACGGTTCAACTTAGCTTAGCATTAAATTAACAAAGAATATGAATGACATTAAAACATAAATGTTTAATCCAGATGATCCTAATTATTAAATTATATTATGTGTTAACATTTTATTGAGGTGAAGAAAAGTATTTTTCTTTAAGCTCATCTGCAGAAATCGTAACGAGTTGGTAAACTATTACTGTTTTATTTACAGCTGTCAGAGAAGTCGTTATCCGCTTTACTGACTGAAAAACAGTTAAAGTTTGTGCCAATTTTAGCACCGCATTAATCACATAATGATAATGAGACCATGTTATTGCATCATAACAATGATTATTACTGGATAGGTAGGTACAGAATAGATAATTACAATCGCCAACAGGAAACAGCCTACGGATTGCAATTTAGAATCGCACTTGTTACTACTTCCTGACAATAAAATATAGAGCAATAAAAATAGACAGTAAATCAGTTGCAAAAATGATTCATCCTAAGTATATATTATATTATTTTTTTAGATTACATATATATTCTTATATTATTATAGATTATACATAGGTCGACTGTAATTTCTCATTAAACAAGATAGCTACAAGTTTACTGGATTAACTCGTAGTACAACCCGAAAACTGATGAATCTGCATCATATTTGGAGTAGAATTGGTAATATGACTATTAAATCTGACCTTTTAAAAGATTTTTTTTAAATAAAAGCTTCGAGCTAAAAGTCGAACCGTAGATCCGTCGATTAAGTAAAATTGCATAAATTGCTTTTAAAATTCAGTTTTTGCTCATGTTTTCTACATGGATAGTATTAATGTGACTAAACAAATTATTTTTGATGACAATTTGTAGAAAATTTAAAAAAAAAAATCAACTTCTTACTCAATACACCCAGAATTAAGAATATTTAAAGACAATCAAAAGATCTAAGACATTTACTCAGAACAGCATTATGTTCAAAGGATTCAAAAGGTATAATGAACTACCGGAGACTGTCAAAGAAATAAATGGATTAAATGCATTCAGAAGGAACCTAAGTAAAATACTAATGTAATACAGCAAAGTTTCTGAGCCATAAATTTTGGATACCACAACAATAACATATTGCAGTAATATTATCAAGAATGACGTATTGCAGTTACGTTATTTAACCAGGAATCACTCGGTTTAAATATTTTTTTTATGCATTATATCAGCTGTAAGAATTTTTTTTGTAGCTAAATAAAAATGTACAAACAAACAATTTTCTCCAAAACTCGGAATAAGTAAAAAAAAAAAAATTTAATCTACAAAATAGACTCCAAATATGACGTAGATTCACCGGTTAACCGCTCGTAGATCGAGTTTTATTACACGCGTAGGAGTGTAGGTATATGTAATTAAAATAAAAATAGGCAATATTTCAAGTAGCTTTGTCTCTAAATTATTTGAATATAACTAATTAAAGTTAAATAAAAATACTTGGTACACTTCCACTTTTATTTATTTGACCAGTTGGCGCTTTCACCCTGACTGGTTCAGTCTGAAGATGCCCGTAACAGGGTGAAAGCGCTAACTGGTCAAATAAATAAAAGTGGAAGTGTACCAAGTATTTTTATTTAACTTTTATTAGTTATATTCAAATAATTTAATCATGGAATTCCACCAAGTAATGTCAATAAAAAATATTAATCAAATTAGCTTATCTCTCTTTATTCGGACTTTTAAAATGCCCTATGTACTACATATTATTATTGGAAGCCAAAAAACAAATACATTTTGCAAATTTTTAATGTCCAATAGTATTAGTGCGGTTATAGTTGTATTTTTTTCTTGTCAAAGTCGTCGAATAATATCCAAAACTTACGTAGTTATAATACACTTTTTAAATGAAGATTCTTTTTTTTTGCGTTTTCGCCGTGTTGTACTTGAATTATTTCTTAAACTTGATAGTTGGTGGGTGGTGGTTATTAATAATGAAAGGCATGCAAGCACATAATAATTTAGTTGAAGTTAATTGAAGGGTGCAGTGGCTTTAGCTCGCAGGCTGTTGACTTTACACTTGAAGATGTTCAGAGACCAAACTAACATCTCCTGTTTGAGTTTGTTGTGACTCAATAATTTCCAAAGGACTTGGCAGAGTATTCCAGGCAATTTATTTTAGCAGTGTAAACTTTTAAACGGTATGTTAGATCGAAAAACATCAAATTTTTCATCATCTTCCCATATCCACTAACTAACTTACTAACTCACCATCACGCCATTTCCCGAAGGGATAGGCAGAGAGGATAGAACGCCACACGACTCTGTCTTGGCATACTTCTCTTGCTTCCTCCACATTCATACATCTTCTCATGCACGCACGTCGATTGTTCCGACTTCTTACATACCCACTTTTAAGCGCTTGTTTTACATGATCGTGCCATGTCTTTCTCGGCCTTACTCGACTTCTACTCCTGTTCAGGCACAGTCGCATCATATATTCTTTTAGCCGTTCTTTCGCTCTCCATGACCGAACCATCGTAAGAGACCTTTCTTAATTTTATCGATAATGCTTATCTCAGCCTTGCATTCTGCTCTGATTTCGACATTAGTGCACCTATCATCCATAGTTTTACCACACATTCACCTGAGAGATCGCATTTCAACTACATTCAATCTCCTTTCGATCTTTCTTTTTCCAACTCCATACTTCGCTTCCATACATTCTCTACTTAAAGCGTAATATAATATATATGAACTTAATGTTTGTAGCACTCACTTTGTAGTTTTCCATAATTATGAAATAAAACAACTTTTTTTTTAAACCACTTTTTTTATTTTTTAACACGCCAACCGGTTTCGGAGACACTACAAGTTTAAAACAAAAGTTGTTTAATTTCATAATAATATATATGATTTACGTAGAGAATGGTTATGGAATGATGATGATAAATTGGATGTCACTTGATGTAACGACCAACATTATATTCCACAAACTTCCTCAAAGTTTCCGTGCATCCTCCCAAGCCAGGTTTACGTCTCGTTATATGACGTAAACTGCCGATTACAGGTCATAAGCCCTGTAAACGTCTAGATAATCCATATTCATTACAGAAACTCTTCCTTCCTTTTTTGAGATTTCAATCATTATTATTAAAGTACGAAATAAAATGAGATTTTTTGACATTATACTGATTTATTTGTTGTGCTGATTGACTGATTCGATTTTTGCAGGCGTTGGTGTTGTTTGTTGGTAGCGCACGGGATCTAATAATAACATTATTGTAAGGTTCATATCGAATATTTGATTTCAATGAAAATAAAATAAAAATATGGATTAAATACTAAATTGCTGAAAACTTAGGGAACAACGATCTTTAAAAATCCAGTAGCATTGCAATAAATTGTGTAGGTAATTATTATTAAATCTGTTTAAAGGATTGCAGGCGACACGAATAATCAATAAGAATGTAGTTTTCCATAATGAGGAAATCCACTGCTACCCGGAATTGAATTTTAAAAATGCTTTCGTGTAGAGGCGAATATTTAAAAATTTTGAAGTGGGATGAAATATCCCAAAAACGTACGCAAAAAATTAATAAAAAATGTTGAAAATAGCATTCATTTCAAAATCTTAAACAATGACGTCACTCCTTGTATCTAAGTCTAGTGTTTCCGGTTTCCGTTTTTAAACCCCCGTAACCATGGCATTTTAATATGGAATACAATCTACATACAAGCTTCTATTGCAAAAAAGATGGCCGCCATTTAGTCTCCCTAGAACATCTGTTAACAGTATATGACAGTTGAGTCGACGGTATATTTTATCTGTGTTTCCCGCGTCAGTTTGCATAGATATTTGACAGTTTTGTTACTGGCTGGAGAAATACCATGGCCTTAAACAACCCGTTTTATGACGTCACTCCTGCAAAAATGACGCACTTAGTACATAGTAGTATTTGGCGCGTATTTGAAATGTGCAACTTTAAAAAATCGTATCTTCATCAATAACTTATAAAAAAATATTAAATATATTTGTTTTGTTTAGTTAAATAGTAAGTTTATAGAAAAAAATTACTATAGAAAACAGTGGATTCCCTCATTATGAAATTAAACAACTTATGTTTGAAACTACTTTTTTACTTAAAAAGTAGTTTAAAACAAAAGTTGTTTTATTTCATAATAAGAATTATGTTAAATTACTGAAGTTTGAATAATTCAAAGTGCATTTTCTAGTTGGTTGTTCGTATTTTAGCACTTTTGGGTTTCTTCATAATTTAATCAGTAAAATAAGACATAGTAATTAAAACCGTGGTGTAGTGGTTAGGGCGCTAGGCCATCATGTATAGCAAATTCAATTCGCTGTGAATGTTAGTTCACAAATATAATATACCTGTTTTCTATATATATATTTTATGCATGTGAACTGGGAGCTGATCGCTTAGCTTGGATGCCGTTTGTGGAATCCATATGATGCCCCACATAAACAGCGGATTATGCATTATGATGGTGATGAAGATTTTACCTTAAAATAAAGCACTAAAGCGCAAGAGTGACATTTTACCTTCTTTTTATAAATAGATTATCAAGATCTTGGTGCTAATAATGGAAAGGTGTGAAGAGGAAAATAAGAGCAGTTTAATACTATAATAAGAGCAATTTAATGTTGTGGGTAGTAAAAAGGTGTGCTGGTACATTGATGGTGCGGATCACTAGATTTACCATTTTAATAAAATATTTTTTTGGTTCTGTTTTTTTTCTTTCTCAAAGCCTCTCCTGCCTCCCTTTCCTTCTTTCCATATTTTTATGTATGACTCACAGATACACACACCCTCACCCACACTCACACTCACGATAGCCTTTACTTACTTTTTTTTTTTTTTTTTTTTTTTAATAATATTTATTTCATATTTTTACAAATAAAATAATACAATACTTAGAAATAATTATAGGTACAATATTGGAACTTAACGCTATACCTCACCAATAAAAAAGACAGGCTCTTGTGCTTTACTTCATTACTTTCATTCATCACTAATTATCATAAAAAGAATGACATTATCAGTGAATTTTTGTAATTGGCTACAGATTTATTACTTGTTATTGTATATTGCATTGTTATAGCTGTAAAAATCCCAAATAAATAAATAAAATAAATAAATACGTGGCATTTTTTTATTCTACTTTCGAGGTCTGTCGGTATACTCGTAGAAAGGTTTCTGCAGGATCGGAGACAATCAGGGTTTACGTTGCTTAAGTATTCATTTGTGCTAAAGAGGGCTGCAGCGCTTCGATTCTGTTAACTTTTTTCAAACTACTGCGCATACGATTTTGTACTGAATTCGTATGCGCAGAAGTGTCTAAAACCTTGAGAGAATTGCACCGCAGAAGCAGAACAGATAACGAAACGCAGAACTGTGCTGCAAACCAATCCCAGAATTGAAACAACGAAAATAAAGGGTAGGTATCTTATACTTCAAACGCCCGCACCCCGGGCTACTGTTTCGGTATCATGCTATCTGAAAGCACTTAGGTAATCAGTGTGGATACATTTTTGCCGAAGAGATTTCGTGCGAATAATCGTACAGAAATAGGTATATGATATTATAACTAACTACTTACTGGGCACACTATGTCGATATTTTTATCGTTTGATTGAGATAGCAACACAATAACGATTTACGCATCGTGACTTCTTTACACAAATAAGGGTGAAAACCGGCACAATACATAAATACTTAACTCATTATTTTTTCAACATTATTTGCGCCACGCGAGGTCAAAAGTAGGCAGGTACCCACCTAAGTGTGCAGTAAAACCGGAATCGACTTATTTAATAATTTGTAATAATAATACAGTGCTAATTATTCCAGAAAGACGCGCCGCCAGAAGAGTTTGGTAGTCAGCCAGCCAGGATAAAGGTAGTGAAAAAGCGTCTTTTAGGAAAATCTACTTTTGAGTAGAAAACGATCATGAAGGCTTTAATCATGCTGTGCACAACCATTCATTGTACATTATCAGAGATCACAGTGTGTTAATTTGCCACTTATCCAGGGTTTGGTCTGAGGTTGATGTATTTTATTGTCTTTCCTCGGTATAACCTTTTTGCCAAGTAAAATATGTTAATATTGTTTTTAAATACCTTGTAAAAACACGTATTTTTTAAAATGTTCTTTGTGTTAAAGTAATGTTAAGGATTAAAACGTATCTCCTGGAAGTATCTAGTGATGTCCACATGCCCCACATAGGAGCGAACGTGGTGAAGGAAGAAGAGAAGAGTACGAGAGAGACTTGTGAGAAGGTGGGAATACAACTTTATGATGGTACGTATATGAAAAAAAAAAACTAATTCAAAAGAGGTTTTACTTATAGTTTTACTAATAAGTACAGAAAAAAAAATAATTTAAAGGCGATGTGTTTTTATATAGTATACCTTCTTCTTTTGTTTAGCGGTTTAGTTTGCAGACAGCTAAACCTTCTATCCAACCCCATTCTTTCCGGTCCTCAGCCGATCTTTAAACTATGCTGTAAATGAGTAGGACAGTACAGTAGGAGTGTAAATTAATAAATAAAAATAGTTAGATTGTGTAAGACATCCCGCAGACAGACACTAGGTGCTAATAATATACTTTACATAATTTTATCTGAAATACATGTGCTTTCTTTTCCTTTTTTTATATTTTGTCCGCTTAATAGCGTAGTGGTTAACACGTTTTGCGTTACCATGCATGAGGTCTTGGGCTCAATTAGCGAGGGCGTCAATATGAAATATTTATTAGAATTTGGTTTTTCACTTCGAAATTCATTAATTCTGTGATCCATCACGAACTAATTTATGCTGGGCTAGAATTATTGAAAGTACATACTAGAGACATCTATCCACGAAGTATGGAAGTTTTTATCAGCAAGCAGATTCATTTAGTTAGAAAATGAAATGGGAATCTTCAAAATCAACACAGAACCAGGGATTTCTGCAGATAGAGATAGCTGAAAACATACTCAGTAAAACCAAAAGGATCATATTATTGAATCTCAAATACCAAAATACCAGGTACCTATTTATTCAATATAATTTTCTGTTTACTTCTTTTATCACATCAAATAAATTACATTTAAAATGAATCTATTGATTTAAAAACATTTTTTACCTTACTAATCAATAGGACTATGTGGGTACCCCTTATTAATATCATCAACTTCCATAGACTACCTAAGTGCAGTTAAGTCAAACATATTTCAGGGCACCAATCTTAAAATATGTATCACAGATGTGACGCGTATATATGATGGTAATCAGTAAAAGAAAATAGATAGATATTTTGACAATCAGTTCCCAAATACCTCGAATAATAAATACTGCTAAGTCTATGACTATTTGCATGGGTCTATAAGATTGTATTATTCAATATTGGATTGTCACTGAATTGTCGTGGTAGACTGTCAGTGACTGACGTAAAAGGGGGCGAGTGTTGGCCTGCGATAGGGTTTCCTGGGGGTTTCACGCGATGTCCACATGATATGCTCCACATAGAAGCGAACGTTATAAATGAAGAAGAGAAAATAAAAAATCAACTAAAATTATAAAATGTTTTAGAATTTGATGGCAAATTGGATGAAATAAATAAAATAACCGCTACAATTATTTTTGAGAATTTCAATTTATTTTTCCCTTTTTTTTCTATAACTAGTCTCAGTTTATTCAACCCTACAGCGACAGTACAATGATTTTTTTTTTTGAGAAAGCATCTTGTTAATAAAAAAATATAGAACTTATTTCATTCTGCTTAATTTTAAAATAAAATAAAATGTTGCAAAATCCATTATTAATCATTTGTAGTTGCTTTCTATTTTGCTGTAAAATTTCACTTCAATAATAATTGGTTCTTAAAACTACTACAAATTATGTACAAAAGACTACACAATTAATTTCTCAAGTGTTTTTAGAAACATTTTCAAAAACATTTATGCTCTAATTATCTTTTTTTTTAGATACCACTGTTCTACTAGATCTGATAAACTAATATGATTTTTCATGAACACTTTCATTGAGATTTTAATGTGAATTGCTCGTAAGCAACAAATGCAATTTGTTGTGTTAACATCAAAGTTAATATCAGGACTTTTTGATGTGTAAAAAACCAAAAACAAAGTAGAAAAGAATGAGTTATGCCAATATGTACAATAAGTAAATTTCGGTTAAAATTTTCAATTATTATTTCATGTTGGCAACAGCCACCCCAACGGCTAGAGCGATAACTGTAAATCCTTGTGCTGCAATCCTCAACCTCATCATCTTCTGGGACATTTCAGGTCGTCCTTTTCGGAAACTCCATAATCCGTATCCCAGTGCTCCGACAGTTGCAAGGCAACCTGTAAAATAAAAATAAAATATTTGATTCGGTAATCACATACTGTATCTTTGTTAAAATTATAGCAAAATATTCTTCATAACTCTTTTTATCATTTTTGTCCATAAATCCATTCATACATATATGTATGAAGAAAATTTGAGTCCAAAGACTTCAGGCTACGTGATTAGTTGCTAGCTCTTGTTGGTCTTTCTAAATCATACTTAAAACTCTTCCATCGGAAAAAAACGTCGGAAACTTGTGCCTTGCAAGCATGGTTACGGCTGCCAAGAAAATATCCAGCGAATCTAAGAAGTATAACGAATACGAAAAACCTACAAACTTTGTTTAGAAAATATCCATAGTACATAGACCCGGCCGAATTTCCTTTGCTTAGTGATAGTTGACACCAGAAGCGAACTAGGGGGGCAACTTAACAACTTGCCGTGCAGCTGTCAAAATTTCAAAACATTTTTTCTCTATGGTTTGTAGAGTAAAGCGTAAAGCTGTGATTGGTTGATACGCGATTGGGTTACGCCTTCATTATGTACTGTCAAATTTCGCTTTTCAAAATCTATTTAATTTTAAATGATTTTTATTTAACCTAATCTATCATTAACCTACTGTATAAATTTCATAACCTATTATAAAGGATATTGCTTTTAAATAGCCATTTGATTTAAATTATTTTATTAAACCCAACCTATCTTAACCTACTGTATAAATTTCATAACCTATTATCTATGGATTTAGCAATAGACTAGTCCTCATAAAAAGCACGGCAAGTTGTTAAGTTACACCGAATAAAACTCTCTCTGTGAGTAGAAAACACATTAATCAAAAAAAATTTGAGAACAATGGGTCTTTCGAAACATCACTTCACTCTCACAGTTGCGCACTTCTGGTGGGAGAGCATTCCAATATACTTATATTATAATACTCAAAACTACCAACAAGAGACGTTAAAGAAAACGTCCATGATAATTTAAACGTTCGCCGCAAATTTTATTATTGTACAGCAACTTTAGCAATGCAGCAGTACCAAAATTCTATTAGATTTGTTGTTCTGTTGATGCACTGTTTTCCCTTTTCTTGATTTACCAATCACTGAGTGCGATACAATTTTCAGTGACGACGTAATTTTTTAAGCATCTTTAAAATGAATAAGTATTAAAGCTGTTTGTTTACTAACCTATTGGTATAAATGGATTTGAAGTCATCTTTCTTTGAAATTTTTCCTGTGAGTTTTCTCCATAATGAGAGGTCAGATCACGTTTTATTTGAATCCATTCTAAATTTGCTTCGCTGGGAGATAGAGTTTCTTCTTTGTTAATGCCAGCCATCGTGTATTAATATAATAACAACTAAAATTTATCGAGATATTTTTGCTATCTTATATTTTGACAGATGATCACCTCGAATGACCTCGAAAGTGACGTAAGAATCATAGAGCTCCATAGCAAAGGCAAAACTATTATTTTCTTCATAATACCTACCTACTTACATATGACTTTTTATTGAATTTTTGCTTACATAAGTTTACAAAACCCATTTCCTCTCTCACATATTTTTTAAATTTCTAGATACTTTAAAAACTTTGCTTTCTTAAACTATAAAAGAAAATACGAATGAAAATACCTACATTGAGTTTACTTTTTGATACTTCAATTGATTTTAATAATTAAGCAAGCTGACAATATTATTTTAATTGATGAGACTAATGATGATACCCCAATGTTCCCAATAATACATGTAATAATGATTAAATGGGAATTCCAAAAATAAAATTTAAAAATTAATTCCAAAAATATAAAAAAATTTCCTCCTTGCTAAGTTGCGACACTCTCGTAATACTAACATGTTTTATAAAGCCTTTTCTTAGACCTTATTGTTTGATAAGGAAAAAAGTATGTAGGTACACTATAAATCCGTAGAAAAATATAAATTTTCGATTGTATCCGAAAAAAGGAAGATGTAATAATTTATACGTCACATTTTATGAACGTTACAATACTCTATGACAGCTGGCAATATAATAGTTGCCAGATCTACCAAATGCCATATTGCCATATTATGCCATTTTATTTGCATTTTATCTCGTTGATAGGAGGTGTCAAATTTTTGATCGAAGATCTTGAAATCGAGCATTCGTCATGAATTCCAATAATTATTGTAATTTTGTGTGCTTTGAACTGCCCAATTTAATGGTAAGATTTTACTTATATATTTTAAAATTTAAAATCATCTCCGTGTTTGAAGTAAATTCGTTATTTCGCGGGTACGTATGACGTGACGTTTAATTTGAAAGGATTTTAATTTGGGGCCCTTTTGGGCAAGAATTTGTTAGATCTCAAAACGTAATTCAAACTATTTTGGCAATGCAATGTATTATTATTTATGTTTTGTATACTTTCATGCCAAATGCATCAATCTTATTACGTACGTCTCCTTGAAACTATTGAGCATGCTCCTTAAAGTTGTGAATTTGATTTGCACAATATTGTGCAATACCAGCATTGAAAAGGAAGAACTTTCATTATAACCAAGTAGGTTTCAATAAACTATAATAATATCAATTATAACACCAACTATCTATAAAAAAAGTCATGCCTAACACAATTGATAGCCATTTTTGAGAGTTTGAAGTAAGTCAATCGACACACTTCTCAAAGGTTCTACTTACAGTCATTCATTTATTTAATAACACTAGTTTTTGTTTTTGATTACCTGTCCTTTATATTATTCAAAGTGCTGTCATAAACACCTATGTTATTTCCTATGGCAGTTTTATGAGTGCAGAAATGTCTGGCTCATTGTAGGTTTTTTAAACTTAAACAATAATATTTGTACACAGCCTAGCTATACATTCATTTGGTAATATTGAGTATTAGATACACATTAAGTTTTTTCCATCTTGCTCTGTAATGGTTAGCATGTTGAGCTATCCTTGAGATTTCAGATTTGATGACCTTGAAGTCAATAGGAAATATTCTGTAAAATGTGGTTTTCCACTTGTTAGTTATATCATTTTTAACTAACTAACTAACTAACTAACCATCACGCCATTTCCCCGAAGGGGTAGGCAGAGAGGATAGAACGCCACAGGCACAGTCGCATCATATATTTTTTAGCCGTTCTTTCATCATCCATTCGCTCTACATGACCGAACCATCGTATATCATTTTTAACAGATGATTTTGCATTGCACATAAAATATATTTATAATGCCTTTGCCAGTATCAAGTCACTACTACTACTTTCCCTTGTCCGCCCATAATAGTGCATAGGGCACTGCATTGCTACACCGAGTGCAGTGAATCTGATCATGATGATCAAGATGGTCAGTAATACGCTACAGCTCACATCTTACATGCGTCAAATTAAGTGCTCGGTATATTAATGTTTTGTATATTTTCACTGGGTCTCTGTCCTTTGTATGTGATGATCTTTTTAACATAATTCAAGAACATTTAATCCCAATATTTCTTTTTCTACTGTATAAGTATCTTTCGTTCCTTTGGAGATTGTCCACCATGAATTTTATACAAGTCATATAAGATGCGTATTTAAAAATTATTATATAAGTATACCTACTTATGTATTTCCATGTTTAAAATATTCAACATTTTTTTGTTGTCGAAGCAGTTGGTCCGTTTCTGTTTTCAGAAATTCTGAATATTAAATAAGCTTATTTAAAAACAGTTGGCGCGAATAGTAATTTATTATACTATACAAATTATTGTAATAAAATATTCTTAATTTTTTAATTATATAGTATTGTACAAAAATAGAATAAGGTAAATAATCTTGTGATTTCAAAGATATTCAGTAAATTTTTCTGATATAAAATTAATGTTGTATGAAGATTTATTATTATGCAATGATTTTTTATGGGGAACATGAATATAACATGTATTCCTATTAATAAAATATTTCATTATCTATAACTTCTTTCACCTTTTTTTGCAAAAAAAGTCATGGTACCTACATACATTAAAATTTACTCCTTGAAGATCTAATAAATTAGACCAACTGAACGGAGGAGGTTTTACTCCATATTATGTATGTACACTACTTATGCATACCTACTATTGATACAAAAAATATTTTCGGATCTTTTCCTGTTTTTATTTATACATTAAAATAAAGTTGATATCGTTCGTGCAACCGCAATATGTCGTAAGTCATAAGCCACAAATTCCAAATTTACAGAAGAGCGAAAAAAGAACACAAATTCATAAAATTAATAATAACACTTTTATTGTCCGTCTTTTTTATGAAAATTCCTAATAATCTAAGTGAATTAATAATAGAATTGATCAAATCAATATTAATTTGTGGCTTAAGACATTGTTATAAGCGATTTTGATCCATGTGGGATGAGACACATGGGATGATACTTCTTGTTAATCAGAAAAATAAAAATCATAAAATTTTTCGGAGTTATGAAATTTTGATGATAAGATAATGTATTAATACCAGTCCAATGAAAAAAAATTTAATAAAAAATAATAAAAATAATAATAATAGAGATTCAGTATCGTCAAAAGAACCCATTTCAATAAAAAAACATGTACTTTCTCAAAAAAAAAAAAAAAAAAAGTGCACCCAAAAAACAGAAACAGTAGAAGACTTGGTCACTCTAGGCGGAGCGTCCGTCCCGCCCCCCCCGCGCGCGCGCGCACTCCCCTGTCGCACTTACCCTTATGCGCCGCGCATGAACTCAGATGAACAGCTGTGAGTAGGCTGTGCGTAATTTGTAAAAAAAATTAGGAATAAAAATAATAAATCGTAAAAATAAAAAGTACATGTCTTTTTATTGAAATGGGTTCTATTAACGATACTGAATTCAGGGTTTTTTTTTGTTAACTGACTAAAAATTAACCCTGTATAGTATAACGATATTTTTTTAGAATGAAAAACATAACATACATTTACGAATGTTTTTTTTTCTTTTTTCAGATCAGCAAACTACCAAAATCGTACTCTTAGTTTCAAATTGTTTGCGCTTATTGGGAGCGTCGTACTTTACTTTACGTTAAGTTTTTAGTTGCTTTTGTATGAATTCATCACATGATAATGATAATATTTTCAACTTAAATTTTGTTTGACTTTGTTATTTGCAAAACAAGAATTCACCGGCCCGCGATAACGCTATCTTCGCGCTTATCACTGTCACCAGCAGAGTTCACAAGATTGTGACTGGCTGCCATTTTTTTTATCACACCTCTGTATTTCTTCCCATTAAATTTCAAGTTTGAACAGTTGTTGGCCGGCGCTGCTATTGGCGTGTTATTTTCATTTCAATCGAATTAGTTCTCAACGTTCTCTGGGCGTGCACTTGCCAAGTATTTAGTTTTCTCTAGTCGCTTCTACCGAACGCAGTTTTGCGAAAATCCTATCGATTTGTCAGGGAAATCGGCCCGGCTGAAGACATTCGCGGAAACAGGATTCAAGATGGCTGACCCAGAAAGGATATCTTCCGGCTTGTCCTTTCCTCAGTGGATGAAGACCAAAGCCAATAATGAACATTCTCGGTGAGTTATTTTCCCTTTTTGCTTATCTCATTCTCGATAGATTTACAAAGATGTTTTGTAAGACGCTAATTTTTGCCTGTTGCTAAGTTGCTAAACGAATTGCGAGATAGTGAAACGCGATAAGAAGAATAAATCGAAATAAATTGTCATTGTTTTTTACTTATTGCATGTACCTACTTATATGTCTTATTTTTAATTAGGACTAAAAATCTATCGAAATTGTTTTATCAGGTAATCTAAAAAATATTTTTACACAAAACATCATTCCAACATAACAACTACAAACATTTAAATAATGTTTTAAAAATTAATAGTTACTGCAATATTAGAAAGAATTTGACGACAAGCGTTTGTACTAAAATGTATTGCACATTTAATCTGATCAGTATTTAGAAATTAAGATGGTTATTTCAATCTGTTTATACCAATAAATAGTATGATTATTTCGGTTTCCGTAATGTAACCGGTATCCATTTTGAATTCGCGACCCCTTCGCGCGCTTCCAAACAACCTGTCGATTTGTTCTGAAGTTCGCAGTTTCCTGTTATTTGCGTCCTCCCTCCCTATTGGCTGGCGACCGACACACCTCGAGCCAGCCTCCACGCAATTTCCACATAGGCGTTTTGTATTTTCGCTCGCGCGAATTTCAAATTCGCCACAAGCGCCGAACGGCTTAACAAAGCATCGCATCATCTGATCTTTTGAAGATGACGCAATCTAAATTTTTCACCGAGATGTCTGTAACTGTCCAGATATTTACATTATTTTACTATCACTGTATTCAACATTCATGTATGGGAAGTCCAAGGTCAAAGGCGGTACCTAAATCGAAATTCAGTGATAATTTTTCCTTGCTGACTTGTTTCATTCACAAAACTCACCACAGCCACTTCAACTTATCCAAGTAAAATTTGGATTGTAGATTTTGCTATTTTAATTTATATTTATAACTTGTTACGCTGTGATGTTAACTTATTTCAAAACTGGCACTAGGTTTGTGCTACGTATTAATCACCTCTTTCAAAATAATTGTGATTTTGTTATTACGACTAGCATTACTAGCCGTCTCTCTTTTGTGTGAGATATTACAACCGTTACTGCATCAATATTTTGCCGGTTTGGAAATGAGAAATGCCCTTTCCCGACCTTTCTTTTCCTTTCAGTTTCAGTAGAAATTAGTAGGCCTCCATCTTCCTTTTTCTTTTTCATATCAAATTCATCATCATCATCATACCATATCCGCTCCCTATGTGGAGCATATGGAATCCACAAACTGCCTCCAGGCCAAGCGATCGGCCGCCAGCTCCCGTGCATCCTCAAGTCCATGTCCCGCAGCTCTGACGCAAACTGCCGACGAATTTTCAACAGTGGACGACCAGGACGCCGAGAACCTGATGCCTTGTAAAATAGGCAAGCATGGTTAAGGCTCTCGGGAGGCATACGTAGTATACGGCCTAGCCAGCAAAAAACGCCTGCGCCTTCGCCTGATGACAGTAGATACCAAGGGTTGCCGTGTCCGTTGCCGCACCTCTGTGTTCCTTACAGAGTCAAACCACCGCACACCTAAAATTCTTCTAAGACTCAGAAGTCTGCTATCTTGGGCCCTGGTTAGGGCAAATATCAAATTATTACCATATCAAATTCACAAATCTTAAACATATTAAAGCTTTATAGGCTGACCTCACAAGCAAAAGGCTGTTTAAAATTTACCTATTTAAAAAAAAATCGATGTAGTTAAATTTCTTAAATGGAATTTTCAACCTAAGACATGTTATTTTTTTATATTTTAATATTATGCGCAGAGAGCTAGCTATGTATAATAAATTATTAGTAATCTTTAGGGTATATACACAATGTACAAAGTAAATTTTTGAGGACATTGCTCACCTTCTAGTACTTACTGATTCAGTATCTACGCATTAACTTATCTATCCACCTACCGAGGCAGGTCGCCATAGCTAGACAATTTCTACAATCGACGCACACTATTTTTGGGGGTTGTCAACCTTTGGTAATGTGTTGCCTCTGGTTAGATCGCTTTTTTCTTAAACGTTAAAAATTGGGACGTTTCCAATTTTTTTCAGTCTTTAAATGAATAAAGAAAATGATGAAAAAATTTGAAAATTTTAAAATTTTAACTTACATGAAGCAATGTTTTTTGTAAACGTTTTAGTTGCTTGGGTTTATGATGTTTTAAATACGTAAAACCCAATAAAATTTTTTTTTGCTAATTTTACAGTTTTTGAGAGCAAAAATCGATAAAATTTTTATGGTTTCAAAAAAAATTTTTGGGGTTTTTTGACGGGTTAAATAATTTTTTAAAAAAAAATTTTTAGTTTTTGAACAAAAAACCTAAAAGCGGGGCTACAGTGTTTTAAAACCCGGGGGGCCGGCGCCTCTTCGAATTTTTCGTTTACTTTTTAAAAAAATAAGAATTGGGGTAAATTCAAAAATTTTTTTAAAAAATTTTATAAAATTTTTTTTTTGAATTTTGGTTTTAAAATTATTAAAAAAAATTTTCCATTAAAATTTACCCCCTCTTGGAGTGGGTCTCCGAAACCCTTTAAAAAAATTGCCAAAATTAAACTTAAATAATTTTTCCAACCGATTTTCCTGTTTAAATTAAATTTTTAAGAAAAATTGGAACCCTAAAAGGAAAATAATTTTAAAAAATTAAATTTTTATATAAAAAAAATCCCCTGGTTTTTTTTTTGCCCCCCTTTTTTGTTATACTTTCCAGAAGTTTTTAAAAA
>JAGVSP010001106.1:0-46706 GCA_022494985.1 Micrasema minimum
TACATTTTTCTTTGCATAAACTGTTTTATCTGCCGGTAACCGCTAGTTTCATATTTTGTCGTTGCGTTGGAGTGTCGCTCACTACGGAAGGAACCCGTTTATTAGTTTTCTTCTTGAATGATGGATCTATTGTAATACAATGGTGTATTGTCTATGTGTGTAACACTGCTAATGAAGTTTATTTTAGGGTTTACATTCCGACCCGCAGTATTTTCCAGATCCTAATATTTATGATCCTGAAAGATTCAACTTTGAAAACGTTTCCAACATTCCCAAAATGGCGTACATACCCTTCGGAGAAGGGAAAAGGATATGCGTTGGTAAGTATACAGGGTGTAACAAAACTCGATGTACAGGCGGGAAACCAGTGAATCTACATAATATTTGGAGTCGATTTTGCAGAATAAACTTTTTTGATTTGACCCTTGGTTTTCGAGGAAATTTAGTATGAAGTTGATTTTTTTTCAAAAGTTTTCAGAAAAATGGTATTAATATAATGTATTTAGTCAAATTAATACTATCCATAAAGAAAACAAAATTGGAAAACGTGTTGTAATAAAAATTTTACCAATTTTACTTAATCTGCCATACTTAAGAAAACTTTTGTGAGAAGAAAAAAAAAGTTTTTTCAAGCTCAGATTAAAAAGTCATATTACACAATCGTCTCCAAATACGATGTAGATTCACCAGTTTTCGGGTTGTACATTGAGTTTCGTTACACCCTGTATAGTATATGTACCTATATTATACTGTATTTTTTATTTAATCAAGTTATTCATCAGTTTTCAGGATACCAACAGTCTTTTTGACTATACAGATGATACATTTTTGCATCTCGATTTTCAATGCCTATCCGGCGGGATTCGAGTTTCAAATCCATTCATAAACCAATTGAATCTCCAATTACAAATTTCAATGCGTATCCGGTGGGACTCCCGTCATAATGAAGTTTATTTTTATTTTAGGTTAATTTTTTTGAAGCTTCAAATCCATAATCTAGATTACCTAATTTAAATATGTAATTACGAATTTCAATGCTTGTCCGGTGGGATTCGCGTCAACAACAACCTAAATTTACGGCTTATTCCAGATGAATTTGAATTTCGAATTTGATTCCCGTCATCATGAAGACCTCAGGTCATAATACAGAACAATTTGAATCTTACTTGTATGTTTCTAGCCGCTCGCTTCGGAGAGTTCCAGGTGAAGATGGGGATAGTCCACTTCCTGACCAACTTCACGGTGGAACTGGCTCCTGGGATGACCAGGAACGCGCCTATAGAGCCAAGATCCTTCACCTTTCTGACGCGGGGTGGTGGGATTCACGTCATCATCAAGAGCATCAAGTCATAATCTATATAGATTAATCCCGTACTTGTTATTATCAATTAGTATTTAATTCTCATACAAAAGTAGAAAACTAAAAAATTAACCAATAATTTCATTTAGTATAGGTTTATAAGTAAAATATAAGACATAATATTTTAAACTTGTATTTATTACGCGTTATTTTCTTTTTGTATCTACCTGTGTGCGTATTTTGCCAACGCTAAGTTTTTTTTTAAGTTTCTCATGTTCTTGATTTAAGTGGTCACCAATATTTTAGGTATTTATTCAATTCAAGCTTCCGATTTTACTTTCACTTTTATACATATTTTATTTTATCTATAATACATTTTCTCCACAGAGATTTATCTATTCAACATTTCCGATCTTGGAAAAGGCTACATAATTTCTGTAATATCGTAAAGAAATCATTGATGGTGTACGCCTGTCATGTGTAAACAATTCCAGACTTGTGAACTGTCAGGTCATGGTTGTTGGGATTTGCGAACAAGGATACTAGGCATTAGGTGGTTCAAACCATGGAGTCTATAACCAACGTTGAAGTTCGGGAACGGACGCAACAACCTCCAATTACTGGAGTCGTGAAGTCGTGGCCGTAGACCTGGGCATGTACTCCGGATGCCTTGAGAGAGCCTAAACCCGAGCTGCCTCTTCTTTACGCCTGCAGTATCCCGCCGTCCTGGTAGACCGTCATCCTCCCGGTGTACTTGGCGAATCTGATGGATGCGTGCTTAGCGTGGTAGGAGGCGAGAGGGCTGGCCGGCGATAGGGTTTTCCTGGAGGGATCTAGTGACGTCCACATGCTTCAAATAGAAGCAAACGTGGCGAAAGAAGAAGTCTGGACGTACTCAAATTGTTATTTTATTGTTCAATCACTTTAATCTTTGTTATCCAAAATACAGAAAATCTTTCAAATTAAAATTAAATGAACTAAGACGTCTTTCGGAAGCTCTTGTAAGGTTTATGAAAACAAGATAATGATTGTTTACCTGATATGAATGTGTTGATCTCAGATATTTTTATAATCATACTAGCTGATACCCGTCGCGTTGCTGCCGCAGAAGAAACAGGTAATTCTCGAAATATCGATTGAAATTTGAAAGATTATCTCGTTTTCTTTGGGAATTGGTAATAGAAGAAATGCTTTGTATTTTCTTTCTGATGATAAATGCATTTATGAAAATTGAATAACTCGTATAATGTGTATACTCGTATGTATAAAGGTATAGTGTAAATGTTATATATTTTATTTTGGTGACTTTATTTTTCAAGTGCTTCAGGGTAGGTATTTATAATATATTTTTTGTTTATCCGTCTTTGGCATAAACAATTAAATTTCTTGGCTGTCCGACTCGTAAATTTAATATATGAGGACTTCTATTACCCTTGAAAAAGACACCCAGGGACATATTATTTTTTAAAAATGTGTGTGGCAGGTCCGACGCATGAATGGAATTTACTCTTAGATGAAAAAAAGGTGCGTCCGTCAAGTTGGATTTCAAATATAAACTCTATATTCGAAAACAGGTCACCCAAAACCCTTTAAACGATACCAATCTTAATTTTATGAAAATGATGTGCGTCCGCCATCTTGGATTTAAAAATAAACGCTTAATTCAAAATCAGGACGCCCGTATCGTCTAAAAACGATACCCATCTTCATTTTATGAAAAAAATGTGTGTCCGCCATCTTGGATTTCTAAATAAACTCTTAATTCGAAATCAGGACGCCCATACGCCCTAAAAACGATACCCATCTTCATTTTATGAAAAAAAAGGTGCGTCCGCCATCTTGGATATCAAAAAAAACTTTAAATTTGAAATCAGGACGCCCATACGCCCTAAAAACGATACTCATCTTCATTTTTATGAAAAAAAGGTGCGTCCGCCATCTTGGATTTCAAAATAACCTCTAAATTCGAAATCAGAGCCCCCAAGAACCATTAAAACGATACCCATCTTCACTTTGTGAAAAAAAGGGACGACCGCCATCTTGGAATAAAAAATAAACGCTAGATTCGAAATCAGGGCCCCCCGAAACCATTAAAACAATACCCATCTTCATTTTCTGAAAAAAAAAAGGACGACCGCCATCTTGGATTTAAAAATAAACGCTAGATTCGAAATCAGGGGCCCCTAAAAACCTTTAAAACGATACCTAACATCCTTGTATGAAAAAAAGTTGCGTCCGCCATCTTGGATTTAAAAATAAAAGCTAAATTCTAAATCAGGACCCTTAAAAACCCTTTAAAACGATACCCAACTTTAATTTATGAAAGAAGTTTTCGTCCGCCATCTTGGATTTAAAAATAAACGCTAAATTCGAAATCAGGACCCTTTAAAACCTTTAAAAACGATACTCAACATCCTTGTATGAAAAAAAGTTTCGTCCGCCATCTTGGATTTAAAAATAAACGCTAAATTCGAAATCAGCACCCTTAAAAACCCTTAAAACGATACCCTACTTTATTTTATGAAAAAAAGGTACGCCCGCCATTTTGGGAATTTTAAAAGTCCATATGCTGTGCATGGGAAGCAATTCTGTAATGGGAAGTAATGGTGATGATAATTATTTAATTTAAAAAAAAATGAAAACTCATTCGGCATTATACAAATAGAATATATATTTTTCGGGAATAGTGCGAGTCCATATGATCCATATGTTCGCCTCGTAGCACAGTGGTAGCCCATTTTACTACCGTGTATGAGGTCGCCGGTTCGATTCCCGTAGAGGGTCAAGATGAAATATGATTTATTTACATGTTATTTTTACATTAATATTTCATGTGCGATACCTTGGACTGGGACTGAAGCGTAAGACTGATCATCCTACTTTCATGTAATAAAATGATCAAGAGACACTGCACTTGGTGTACCAATGCAGTGCCCTATGCACCATTGGGTGCGGATAAGGGAAAGTAGTAGTAGCAAATGATCCAAATTTCAAACAAAGATTCTTGTAGCTCGAAGAAGAAATACTTCTAGGTAGGCTACCTAAAAATATAAATTCCAAACGAATTATAAGGTAGGTACTTTACATTAACTAATTCATTGTCTGTAATTGTTTTATTCAATAGCCATAAAAATTATAACAGAGTAAACTTAAAATATTCTATAGTAAAAAAATAATGTTTTGAAAACGTTATAACTTTTTTTATTTTCCCAGCTAGAAACGATTTTTAGGTGTCTTTGAACTTGAATTTTGTCTTCTTTCTATTTATTGCAAAAAACAGAGCTCTGCAGAGTTATTCTCGATCAGGAGAAGACCCTTGTCAAACGATTTTTTTTCTCATAGAGAAAAACTGACGATGAAACTAACACAGAAATCTTGAACAAAAAAACATTTTCGGAGGTAAAAAATGCACTCGATAGCTCAAAACCCAATTCACGGCACTTATTTATTGTTAAAAAAGTCCGAATCGGGGTGTAAATAAATTTAAAAATGTAAATTGAAAGTTCGAGGTGTATAAAAATAAATTGTATACGTGATGAAAACGACATTAGCGCCTTTTGCCGTACAGCATTATTTGACGACATTTTTTATAAGCTTTATGTACTTAGCTATGCAGTATTATCGGTTACATGGCGCATCTAAAATTCACCCGGAACTGTCACTAAATTATATCAAATACACAAATACAAAAATTATTAAATGGATGTTATAATGCAGGAACCTTCCCAGGAGTGAATAAAACAACCCTCTAGAACAACTTATTGCAATCGGATAAGCGGTTTACGAATCCATTGAGGATACATACATACAAACATACAAACTTACACATCATTTTTTATATAATTAATTAATAATGTTTTTATTCCAAGCCTTTAAGTGGTGAGTTCAAGCCTCTAAGGTTTACTTTTTTTTTTAAATACGTAATAATATATAAAATAATAGAAAATAACAAAGATTTTTCGTATTACAATTTTTTTTAAATAGCTTTAATTTTTTCAAAAGTTTATATAAAATAATATTACATGTTCATGTTCATCATTGTCATTTTCTCTGGTAAAATAATTGCCAAATGGCAATAATTCCGAAAGTTCTGAAATTGTTCTTTTTTCATTTAACAAAAACTGTTATGCCAAAAAAAGTATTCTCTAAAACTTCTTCGGGGCGTTTTCTGAATCCCAAAAAAAGGCAATATATTAATTCCTAAATGAATTATCTTTTTCTTAAGTCAGCTTAAAAACTTGTTTTTTCTCTTACAACAATAAATAAAAAGTCCGGAACAAATAAACCATAAATACACGTCAATTTGGTGGTGTTATTTAGTAGGGTGCTTTCAAAATGTCTGTCTGATATTCATAAAAGTTTTCCGTTACACCTTGGAGATGGTTTCATTAATCCCCTTTTCAAAAATTGCTTTCGCCCGAATATAATAGGTAATACGGAGCATTAGGAAAGTTTTGGGGAATGGAAACGCCATTTTTATTTTCTCTTCCATTCATTACGGGGCCTATTTTGAAAACACTGTAATTCGTTTCTTAGTAATCAATCACAAGAAAATATTATAATAACGGAGTTATGTGGAGAGTTTGCACTTTATCTGAATTTTGCAGCAGGTGAACTTTATTCCATTTCGCAAGATTTATTACATTTTCGTTAATCTTTGTTTTTTTAAAAAGTAACATTTTTTGCTTTCTTATCGTACATCCAAATATTTCGATCTGTCCTCTCAATTTCGGGTTAGAAGTAGGTAAGCGTAGATGAATATTTAGGTTAAGAAAAATAAGAAAAACTTGCTGAAATTATGCTATATCTCAGTTTATTGGTCCATCCCATGTTTTTAGGTATGTGATATGGATATTACTTATTACACAAATGGAAATTACGTGATATAAAATTGTTTAATATATTATCGTAGCTGATCAGGTATGGATGTATGGTAGAAAATAGCTATGGATGGAGGCGGGCTCTTTTCCCTCAAATCATCATCATCATCATCTCAGCCCGTTGAGGTCCACTGCTGGACATAGGCCTCTCCCTGCCGTCTCCACTCCTCCCGATCCTGCGCCGTCCCCATCCACTGTCTTCCAGCAGACTTCCTGATGTCGTCCACCATATCATCAGTGGACGTCCTTGAGGCCTCTGGTTCCTCGGTCTCCACACCAGAACGCGTTTCATCCATCTGTCGTCCGTCATTCTGGCTATGTGACCGGGCCCATTTCCACTTCAACCAAGCAATTCGCTCCACCACGTCGCAGACCTTTGTCTGGCGTCGGATCCAATCGTTTCTTTTTCGGTCTCTTAATGTTATTCCAAGCATAATCCTCTCCATGCTCCTCTGTGCAACTTGCAATTTATGGGAGGATTGCTTGGTCAGAGTCATTGTTTCCGCGCCATAAGTAAGGACGGGCAGAATGCATTGGTTGAATACTCGAGTCTTGAGTGAGTTGGGAATGGAGCTTCGGAATGTGGTATTGAGCTTTCCAAAACACCCAAGAGAGATTTATCCTCCTATCCACCTCGCTGCTCTGATTGTCTCTGCCGATGGTGATTTTGTGACCAAGATAAACATAGTTGTCGACTTTTTCCACAGGTAGAATTTTTCCATCCGTGTTGACGTTTGTCATCAATTTCGTCTTGGCTTCATTCATCTTGAGTCCAATTTTGGCCGATTCTACCTTCCCTCAAAAAATTAGGCTCAATATTTCACGACAAATTAAAATATTTGCCCAAAGCTTTATATCGATGTTTCATAAGTCTGCACGTCCTTTAGTAATTTGTTAGAATTCGTGACCCTATTCTAGGGACCGTTTTACATAAAACAATCTGTACGCTGTGTATCTGACGCTAATTTATACATCCAATTTTATTTATTAAAAATAATTACCTTATTAAATTATTTTTTTTAAAAACTTAAATTTTGCGTACACTGCGGCATATTATTTCCTCCTTTAAGCTGAAAAAATGCACACTGTGAATCGGGTTAGTATAATAAAACCTATTAAATTAATCTGAATCCTTCATACGTTAAAAAAACAATAGGTAGGTAAGTATTCTAATATTTTGTTAATAAACAGAAAAAACTACAGAAATAAACTAAAATATACTAGATATTATTGATATCCTAACAGAAACAGAGAAACTCTTGAAACGAATGTGGATTATCTAGGCGTTTACAGGGCTTATGACCTTCATTGGCCTGGGTTAAGTGGCCGCTTGATGTATTACAACATTCCCCATTCTGATATCAATAATATCTGATATTAGCCCAGCATGGGTATAATCCAGTAATTTGTCTACAAGTATCTGTACACATTCAAAATGTTGTTAAAATACACTATTTTAATAAACTCGGAAAAATGCAAAAATTAGACAATTTCGTATGTTTATAATATTCCTCTGAGACACCTATGTATTCTCAAAGCTCATAAGTCTGCTATTTTGGGCCCTGGTTGGGTGCTACGAATCGCAGCCTCAGCGAAGAACCAGGTGATGTGATACGCTATAATGTATACCTAGGGTAAACACGCGCCTAAACAATGCCTTACCGTTGGAAAACTTTAACGTAAATCTACAACATGAAAATCCTTAGCTGGCCTAGCTTGTAATGAACGCTTATTTTACACCCCATTTGTTCGTGAATTTTGAAGATACTGCAAGAAAAACTAGACTATGTTCCTGTTATATTTTCATTAAAAAAATTATGAGTAGATTGATATACGTTATAATTGTACGTACTGCGTACATTTTTAATATAATAAATGTACATATAATATGTAACTTGTGTAGGTAAGTGACTTGACTTGACTTGGGAGGATGCACGGGAGGCAGTTTGTGGAATCCATATGCTCCACATAGAGAGCGGATATGGTATGATGATGATGTAGGTAAGTAGACAAGAATAAATCAATTTTCCCATAATTAATCAAAAATCTAAGGGTAGTAATAAGTAGGTATTATTGAAAATGCCTAGAATGGTGGTGGTTTGACCTCATAACCAACGCTTAAGTTAGGGAACGGACGCAGCAACCTCCAATAACTGGAGTCGTGAAGATGCGGCGATGGACCTGGCTTGGGCATGTATTCCGGATGCCTCGGGAGAGCCTGAACCCGAGCTGCCTCTTCTTTACGCCTGCAGGATATATCCCGCCGTCCTGGCAGACCATCGATGACCATCCTACGGATGTATTCGGCGGAGCTGATGGATGCGGGCCTGACGTGGGAGGAGGCGAGAGAGCTGGCTGGTGACAGGGTCTCCTGGAGGGATCTAGTGATGTCCACATGCTCCACATAGGAGGGAACGTGGCGAAAGAAGAAAGAAGAAGATTATTGAAAATATTTTTTATTATATTTACAAGTAAATTCATGCAATAATTGAATTAAAAATACTGCGCCCAATGCATCTGGGCACTCAGATAAGGGAAAGTATTTGTAGGCAAAATGTTTTAGAACTTATTCTAAATAAAGTTACTTAGAGAACTGTTATGTAACGGCGCGTTACACTAGACGACTAGACAGAACCTAATTATATTCACTTTTTAGCAGGGTCCGCCTCGTGGTGAGTTTCACATAAAATATTTCATATGTGATACCTTGGACTGGCGCTAAAGCGTAAGACTGATCATCTTGCCTTCATGTAAATGATTAAGATTCTCTGCACTCGGTGTACCAACGCAGTGCCCCTATCCACCATCGGGTGCGGATAAGGGAAAGTAGTATAGTAGTTTTAGTAGGTACAGCTACTTTGTATAGATACGTGCTGGAATTCGGAAGGAAAACTTCAGTTTGAAAGGTGTCAGAGAAATATGGCGGAGAATTTAATAACATGATATGGGAACATACTCGAGTGAACTCTAAATCAATCACCATGCAGACACGGAGGTGCGAGTGCGCTGAACGATTTTCTAATAAAGATTGAACCTTGATTCAATTTATGTTTTAGTTTATTTAATTTCAATTTGGTCAAAAATAAAGCACCACTTTCCTAATATTATGATGTGGTAGAAACATAATATTATTTGAATTTGAGTACATATTTTTTTGAATAGCCGGAAAACCCAAATACCCAATGATGTTTACTCTCCCGTTCCTTGTCATGTCCTAGTCCTAGGAAGATTGAGTCAATTTTTACTCAATCTCAACTTATTAGAGGGAAACAGAATGATTAAAATGTATTAGATAGTGGAAGATAGATATAGTTGTTTTTTTTTTACAAATACAAATGGAACATAAAATTTGGACAGCTGTCTTTGAAATAGCTTGTCTAGTGTTTTAACAGGTGTATGAAATTACCTAAAATATTTTTAAAGGCATATTTTTTATACTAGACTTATTTTCAATTAGCAAACTAAAGTTTTCCTGCGTATTTATTCGTAGGTAAATTATCTTTCTGCTTTTCTCTTATTCAAACTAATGGTGCATAGGACACTGCACTGGTAAATGCACGAAGAGTGCAATTAATTTTGGTCATAAACTAACCGTAGACATCATCTTACACTTCAGCGCCAGTTCAATGCATCACATATCAAATATTTCAGATTAAAAATCTTTTTTTTTTTTAATATTTCATTTGGAATATTGACCCCATCGTAAACCAACGCACTAACCACTAACGCCACAAAGTTATTTTATTCTCTACCTTTAAATACCCCTTTGTAACTCCGTCTGAACATGATGGTCTAGCTGTTAATATCTAGAAATTTTATAAGAAATATAGGAACAACGTTTTTATATTTGTAAATTTTAGCAGTCATGTCACTTTTGGTCGGGTCAGAGTTAGTAGGTAACTACTATTACCGACTGGTGAGAAAGATTTACGCGGGAATAAGATATGTGTCGTTCCCCACGCGGAGATAAATTTCCCGCCCAGACAGTTCCTGAGGCCATTCAGGATTGCGGGTCCTGATACAAGATGAATCGATTGCAAATAAATTTCACTTTCGGCCGATTCCCTCAAATTGCGCAGACCTTATCCGAAAATCTCGACTTGATGCTTCCCCTTGTTGGGTAAACTAGATAAAACGCAACGAAACGTGTTTTGGAGTCTGCGGTACGTTTTTAAGGGAAAAGTATTTTTCTATATTTTTCTGTTATCGAAAACATTCGCAAAGCCTTAAAAATTTGCGAAATAAATTTGAGACAGATGTAGGAAATGACCCACACGAAACCCTTGAGAAATTTTATTTTTGAAATACAGAGGGAGAGTTGTTAATAATTTTAAAAGGAAATATTTGTATTTATTAATCAGCTTTCCTCTTCGAAAAGTATTGTTTGTCGATGTGTTTCCCCCTCACCTCAGTAGGTTTACTGAATAATTATTGTCAATAATCACTACTATATCGCACCAGGGCCTTCCGGATCATTTGATACGGTCCAGTCTGGATCAGTTTGCAGCGAGGAGCTCACCGACTATCAAAGCCTAGGTATATGGCGCCATATGAAGATGACCAGTCGGCTAAGAAGATTCGTGTACCAAAACGTGATGGATATAGGAAGTGGGACGGAACTCGCAAGATCAAGATGTGTGTGAAGATCGCGGCACCCGCAGAGACAAGCGATGTGGCAACGACTCAACAACTATATTATATATATTAAGTAGGACCCTTTTTGTGCGCTTAGGAGACGGGTGCTTTCAAAGCATCCGTTTGCGGTCAATCCGTTTTTTAATTTATTGCACGAGGAATCTTTTGAATTTTATTATTTTTATTTTTCACAGAATTTCAAATATTCATTACTATTCACACAAAAAAAACGAAATTTAATAATTAGGACACTTCCCTATTGTATTGAAATATTACTGTGAAGAAATAATATGATGAAATAAAGAAGTCAATCAAATTCAGTTATTTTTTTTTTAAGATAAATCATATCAGTATATCGTACAAGAAAGAAATAGTATATAATTAATACACAAACACAAATTCTACATGATTAATTTGTTCAATGCCAAAAATATACAAACAAGATCAAACATTGCATTTAATTAATTACAGTAAAATAAATCCATTCTCTTTGTACAACCAGGATCCACAAATATACAAGAAAAAAATAATTTCATATTGCAAATCCTACTCAATATTAGCCATAATACAAATATTAACAGGAGTGAAAAAAAAAATCACAACTGACATTCTTTGTGTACCCACGAACTGGCTATGCTTTTGTGGGATTTTTTTGTTTATTTTTTATTTATATAATTATGTTCTTATTTTCTTTACTTGGTATAAATTATGTATTTTTTTTCTATAAATAAAAAAAAACTCAAGGCGAGTGAAATATTGTATAATAAAATAAAATATAATTAGTTTTTCAGATAGGTATTTTAAACAAACTGAGTTTGCAGTTAATAAAAAATTAAGTGTAAAATAATTATAAAGCCTCAAATTGATTGTATTTTTTATAATTGTTAAAAGTAATAAAATATATAGTTAATATTTTATAAAAAGATTATACAATTTTAAGAGGGTTAACCAAAGTAATACTCGCTACACGTAAGACTAATAATGTATATGGAAAAATCTTTCTTAAAACTAATAATTTTAAAACTACAAAAAATATACATACATAGATATCACTTAACATAAATGTTTTAACATATTCATCATCAATATTTAAGATTGTGAAGTATATTGTATTTAATATTTTAACATTTATTTTCATACAAGTTTTTTTTTTTTAAGTTCTGTCACTTGTTCAGTCAATTTACATTTTATCACATTTTAAATCATCCCAGAAACGTTCCACAAAACAAAGAAAATAAATCTTACTGAATACCAATTATTTGTACCACGCTACGTATAAATAATAATATGTTGCCCACTTAGATCATTTAATTTTTAGTCACTTAACAAAAAAAAAACTGAATTCAGTAACGTTAATAGAACTCATTTCAATAAAAAAACATGTACTTTTTATTTTTATTCGTAATATTTTTTTAAATTACGCACACCCTACTCACAGCTGGTCATCTGAGTTCATGCGCGGCGCATAAGGGTAAGTGCGACGGGGAAGTGCGCCACCTAGGGTGACTAAGTCTTCTACTGTTTCTGTGAAATCATTTGGGTGCACTTTTCTTTTTTTTTATTTGAGAAAGTACATGTTTTTTTATTGAAATGAGTTCTATTAACGATACTGAATTCAGGTTTTTTTTTGTTAACTGACTAAAAATTAACCCTGTATATTTTGCTGCTTTTTAGGAAATCAAAAAAGTTACAAAATCTTTTATGAGTAGAGTAGGGGGTTGTTTTACCATCTCCGTTTAAAACTTGATTATCGCAGTTAACTTTGAAAATCCATATCACCACATAAATTTTGTAAATCCCGTTTCAAACGTCCCCGTTTTTCTATCCCACCCTCCATGTAAATTGCGTTTAAAAACGGCGTTGAATTTGATCGATTTAACAGCTCGACTCAAATCTTTGATGCGTTGAAAAGTGTTTAAAATGGAAATATTATAATACTAATCCAATATATTATGTTGTATTGGATTGGTATCATATTAAAAAACATAATAAAACCTGATTATAGCTAGCATACGAAAACATCTAGGAACCATTGACACACCGCTGCACTGTTGCCGGACAAAGGTGCTGGTTAAACTAATCGGAAGATAGATTTGTCATTATTTCTGTGGTGGAATCGGTTCGTTGTAAATATCGTTTAAATTGGATAGCAAATTGCAACCATATTTAGCTAACCAGGTTTTAAATGGAGATCGTAAAACAACTCCTATGTTTTTATATTGGCATATTAGCAGAAAAGAAAAAGTGCTTATTATTTTAAAAAAAACAAGTACCATCCACAGTATATTCAATTATGATTAAATAAAAGTAATAATAATTAGTGGATTAATAATTTACTATGTAAAATGTACTTATGTAAAAAAATGTGATTTACAATACTGTATTTGGATTACGATAAAAAATATCTCAAATACGAATTGCCATTTATTTGATTTTTATGATAAAATAAAAGAAAATCACTTTTAGAACCAAACCACACAATTTTAAAGCCACTGTTTCAGCCAATTAAAATGAATTTAGGAACGTATTGAATACACCTGAATATTTACAACTGTTTTCCACATTTATGTAATTACTTACAAACAAGTTTTGAACGATGATGAATCTCCAAACATAAAATTAAAATACCTAATTTGAAATTCTTTGGTACCTATGCAATTATTATCCAGAATAAATGATACTGCCAAATATACAACATTTAAAGATTAATTTCATTCATTAACATCATCTTGGATGACCATTTTTCTCCAAATATTCCAGTTAAGTAAGATTTACAAAATAATTGTGTATCACAATACTTAATTAGTGTCTTGATTCCTCCTACCATTTTCCATGTGTAAATGCAAATTCTCTTTTATCATTTGCGCAATCAAATACAGTTAATATATATTTTTTAATAGAATTTAGTGCTGGTTAAATGATGTGCTATTTTAATCATAATATTTTAATGAACATTTAATTTCAATTTTTAATCAAAAACTAAATTAGCATTGAAAGGAATAAAGAATGTCCGTTTTGATGTGAAGAGACAAAATGTAATATTATATCATTAAAAGTTCAAAGCACTTTCTTCGTCACGAAATATCTAATCCAATATAAAAGACATAGTTGGCAGATAAAAGATTGACTAAACCTACATGTTCCAGACATTTCTAATTTGAACACTTGGCTTTTAAAAATTATTATAAGTTTTTTGATTGATGCAGATTTAAGTATGGGACATAATTCGCTATACTTGTTTATGTCAGGTGGTGGCCCAGTGGACTAGTCGGATCAAAAGCCCACTCTACCACAATATGATCTCCATTTTCAAATCACTCAAGAAATGTAACCAAAAAATTATAATTTCAAGTTGAAATATATACGCAAATAAAATAATAGTGCGTAGATTTTTTTTCCTTAAGAAAACACTTTAGTAATTACAAAACTGAGTCATCGTAGGGCCAATTTTGCCAATTATTCCAAATTTGCAATATTAATTTTAAAAACATCTAGATTCAAATCACCCACATGCCAAATTACAGCATAAATAAATGTAATGTAATTAAAACAGTCAGAATTTTGGCTCAGTGTTATTGTGTATTTTAATTGCATCTTGAACCATAACTTTTTATAAGGTGCTAGCGTCCGGGTGAATTAAGTATACATACACTTCTTTTAAATAAGTTTAATACTAACAGACTCTAACACATTTAAATTGCTATAGTTTTATCTGACTATTTTAGTGGCATGCAAAAGTTTAGTCAATTAGTTACAAGTGTTAATATCTTATCTGCTACAACTCGTAAATAACGTGTAATTTAGTGACACAAACGTGTTTCTGTTTTTATAAATAAAGATATTAATAAAATTAATTGCCTTTTTGAAATGCATGTAAATTTAGTGACACAAACGTGTTTGGTCACTTATAAATAAGATATTAATAAAATTAATTGCCGTTTTTTGATTATGCACGTGGAGATAGTAGACTAAAGAAGCTTGTGACATAAAGTAACACATGCAAAAAGCTGCCTTTTTTTGCTTGTAGGCATGTTTATAGAGAAATCACAATTTTAATGCTGGTGGTATGTATGGTTTTTAATTCGATGAGCTTAACTAAAGCCATATATTACAGCAAAGGTTTTTGCTTCTTTTCAAATATGTGGTTTTAGTTTATTGAGCCTAACCGGCTAACTCTTAAGCCCACTTTATACGGGACAGTTTACTATGCAGTTTCTTGTTCAGAAAACTATGTTTTTCTTGTACCGTTTTCTGACCAATAAAAACTGCCCAGTGTGAATTTTACCTTTACACGGCACAGTTTACTGTCTGTAGGCATGCGCAGAACGCGACAGTCGGACCATAGAATACACAGTCGAACTGCCATAAATGTTGCCATACTAATAATCTCTATCGTCGGCTATCTTATCGATTTTTTGCAGATCTATCGATTTTGTGGATATTTATCGAATCTAATGCAAATGTACAACCGATTTACCGATTTTGGAGTAATTTTAATTTTAAAGCATTTTTTTATGCAATTATAAGCGCAGATAAATTCAACATAAATATTATGAATAACTTTAGGAACTTCTACCGATTTTACAATTTGGCAACATTACTCATCTGTCAAATAGTCGTTATTCGATATTTTGAATTTCGATCTAGGATTTCAGTTCATATTATTTATTACATTATATTCATATTCGCCATAGTAAAAGTTTATTTGTAATATTATCGATACTGTTGAATATAATACGTATTATACTGTCGTAATCGCCGCGGGTGATGCGCGCGCCGAAACTGTGTGAAAAAATGTGTGGAATTAGCGCACAGTAAGAATCTGACACAAGCACACAGTTTTTCATCCAGTTTTAGCTTTATACGGGACAGTTTTCAGACTGCACAGGAAACTGTGTAGTAAATTGTCCTGTATATAGTGGGCTTTAGTCAAAAAAGAGATATCACTTGCAAAAAACAACCATTTTGGTGACAGCGATATCTATGGCTAACTAAAACTATAGACATATCAGCGGCGGTAAAAGTGTGGTTTCCCTATAACTATGTCATCCACAGATAAAGGGTAAGAAGAATGTTTGTTCTGTGGACGCTGGGCTGACTACAGGCGGGCATTATGTCATGGTCCCGTACTTGTTATTGTCCATGGCCGGCCAGGGGGGGCTCGGCGTCTCAGTGTCACGCGTCCCGCCCCAGTTCAGGGCGTTGTTGAAGCTCTCCCGGAGGCGCTCCCCGAAAGGTCTTGTACTCCAGATCAGTGTACTGCTGGCCGAAGTTGAAATCAGCCACCTCCACGGTGAACCTGAGAAGGAAAATTTAATTTACTTTGGTTTAGTTGGGTTAGATTGGGTTAGGTAAGGCGCGATGGTTAGTTAGTCAGACACAAGAACATGTAACAGTAGACTTTTTTGTGCGATTTGATGTAAAATTTATTTTTTTTTTATCCTAATAATGCACTAACGAAAAAAATCACTCATGTAACTTACCTCGATCGATTTTGTATGTAGTACGCAACTCCAAATACAATTAGAATTGTGGCTATTATACTGAATGATATAGGTACTACTATTACAGATAGTTGAGCTTTGGTGACAACTGAAAAAAAATCACAAATTACTTATTAATAAAAATAAGTGATAACTGCATGTAATAAGCTGTGTTATTTTGGATATTATATTGAATGCGTTTAGAATCAAATATCGGACTCAAATTTCATAACACCAATTATTATCAAATTTAACCGTTTTAGACTCCAGCACTTAGGCCAATACACTGTGACGTAGATGTCTAGTGATGACGTAGATGCCTATTGATGACTAGTGGGTAACTAGACACCTCAGATATGGTAGTATTTTTCAAGTATGGGATGTCACTTTTCTGAAATTCTTGTTCGAAGGCATTTGGAAATAAAGGATTTACAATTTTTTACATCATCGGAAAATAACTGAATTGTGTTGTTTTCCTTCCGGACTAGCGATATGAATCTGTAACATTTTTTGTTATCAAAACAAGATAATTCTTTAAAATAATCTGTAGTAAGCAAGATAATTTTGTCGCAAGTTTCTCACCTTGATAAAATCTGACTGTCACCGGGGAGACGGTTTTGCTTACACTATTGGAAACTATGATGATGACAGTGTGGATATCCACATTAGAGAAGTAGTGCACAACGGGAAAGTCGCAGGTCTGCGAGACCAAAGGCTTCTGCACGTCTCGTTGCCCGTCACGTTGTACAATCCCTGCCTAAACTGGATACAGTAACTGTAAGGCGGCGATCCCCTGCACTTGACTTGCAGCATCAGCATGTCTTCGTGCTGGAGCCAATTGTTGCCGCTGATCGACAGATTAACAACGGGATCTAAAACAAAATACAACCATTCATTTATTGCATACGTGTAGCCTTATTTCTAATGAGAGCAGTATAATACTAGACAAAAATTATCTTAATATTCAAAGCATTAACTTTGTGGTCCAACATTTTAATATTATGTTCTCGGTATGTAGTCGGTGAGTGGTTTTATAAAAATTTTATTAACATAATATTAAAATTATCTTCACCAAAGTTGCCTTAGTCCGCCTCGTGGCATGGCTTTTGGCTGCCATGCATGAGGTCGTGGGTTCAATTCCCGATGGGGGTCAGCATTAAATAATTATTTACATGTGATTTTCATATTAATATTCCATGGGTATTCCACCACCTTGGACTGGTATTTAAACGTAGGACTGATCATCCTACCTTCATGTAATAAAATGATCAAGACACACTGCACTCGGTGTACCGATGCAGTGCCCTATGCACCGTTTGGGTGCGGATAAGGGAAAGTAGTGGTAGTAGTAAAGCTGTCTTACCTTGCACCGATATTTTTCTGTGAAAATATCCGTATGTTTTGTTTGAATCTAACGGCACAATGGTTTGGTTTAGGCATGAGAACGGGATCTGCAAACTGCTGTTGAACGAGTTGTACATAGCTCTTGGATCTTTCTTTTTCATTAAGCCTCTGCTGGCTGATCTCTTAGCTACATGAGCTTTGCCAGTCACTTTACCAGAGGCTTTAGGAGTCGTTGTAGAGGGAGTAGTGGTACTTGTGCTAGTTGTAGGTTTTGAGGTTGTTGTTGGTTTTGACGTTGTTGGCTTGGGGGTTGTCGTTGTAGTTGTAGTCGTGCTTGTAGTCGGCGGGGGAACAGTTGTAGGGGGAGGAATGGGATCAAACGACGCCAAGACTAGAGCCTCGATGCTATGTACCTCGTCGGAAACATTATACTTGTTTGTGAAGGACATGTTGCTGGTGGAGCCGTAGTACACGCAATCTATGAACCAGTATGTCAAGACGGAAGTGGCGTGCTCCGCCAGAAAGTCGTGATCAGCGCTGGATAGATTGATCTCGTGAACCACTGGCAAAGAAGTTGAAATGTATTCACTTGATATGACTGACTTATTTTGGGACAAACCCATATTTCCGTTCATTAGCCCTGCAAAGAGAACAAATTAATACAAATTTAATTATTTAATCACGTTTTCTAACGGCAGGCAGCTAGACAACATAGTGAAATGAAAAAATCTGATATATTTATAAATACATTGGATTTTCTGAATCTTTTGGTATTTTCGCTTTCGATGCCTGCCGCTCGTGAATGTGATCCTCACATAACGAAAATATGATAATAATATTAGCAGAATTATTTATCTGTTTTGGTTCCCAATTTTTACTAAATTATGTAGTAGATCATTTTTGAAGGACTGTCTTCTCTTGAGTACTGATTATCAAAATAATATTTTGTTATCATTTATTATAAATGAATTAAATTAAAAGCATAATTACGTTTAATCGGGTGAATATAACTTAGTAAAACTTGTACTTAATTAATTAATTACAAATTTAATGCCAACCGTTAGGGCTTTTAAGTCTGAATTAATTGATTTCTTGTTCTTTTTTTTTTTTAAACTTATTGAATTGTGTATTTAAAATAAATTATATCAGGCGAGTGCAGCAATAGATAAATATAACTAGTATTTTTTACAAATCACAAAAGAGCAACGGTTTGCAGCAAATTGAAGCCAGGTTCTTGATTGGATAAGTGGTTATGATGAAAGGAGCTTAAAGTGAAGAGAGATCCACACAGCATCAGACACAACTGAAATGTCGCACCTTTAGAATTAACAATGCCACTGTTTTCTAAATTTTGGGCCTTTATTTTCTACGTGAAGAATTTTGATTTTATCTAAATCAACAAATTGATAATTAAAGTCTGTTAAGTGTGAAGCGTAATTAGAGTTATCTTTTTTTAGTCTATGTGAAGCTAAATGTTCTTTGATTCTTATTTTTATGGATCTTCCGCTTTGTCCAATATATGACCCCGGGCAATCACAATTCAATTCATATACTCCGCTTCTATCAAATTTATTTATTGGTAATTAATAATAAGCATAAAGTTTATGTAACTTATGTAAAATAATATCTAAATTTAAAATATACATCAAAGGTCACGGAATGGTGAACGTAGAAAACTTTCAGTTGGCGTGAAGTGAATTATCTATAATAAATATAATTGTACAAACATAAATTGATAAGACAAAAAAACTATATAAACAATATCAATTGCTAATGTTCTGCAAACAGAAAATACCAGAGACAATAACAACAGATGATAAAGAATTACAAGTTGTTTGCAGATTAAGTATCGTAGATTAACTACACAGATTCAAGTCTATTTTGCATTTTGATTATGATTTGTATCAAGATATCGGAAAATATGTGCCAGGGTTGGTAATGTGACAATAGAATATTAAAATTAATATGGATCCAAAGGGCCCGTGCCAGTTTTAAGCGGTGTAAATACCTAAACAATGCTGTACACAACATCACAGAGACTGGAGGAGACTCAGATATTTAGAAAATAAATTATGATATTTGATAGGTTTGCTCGGATTATTAAATAAATCTAACTTAATGCAATGTAGATAGGTGTCTTAACACTGCTCATGTAAATCTAACTTAATGCAATGTAGATGGGTGTCTTAGCACTGCTCATGTAAAATTAAACATGAAATAAAATATCCCTTATTCAAAGGATTGATTGATTTTTCAGACACACATATTTAACAAATATTAATTTTTACATTATTCTAATTCTGAGAATTAAAAATGCTTAAAATTTTACATCTTTATTTAACAAATTGGCTTAATCAAAATAAAGATAGAAAAATCACAGTTACGATGTGAATTCATTAAAATCTCTTGAAAAAATATACATTTTAATATGAATGTAAAGCAATATAAAATACTTCATTACTTATTTATTTAAAAAGTGTGTAGGAAGATTCAACACAAGACATTTGCACAGCTGTATAATTGTGTTGTGTTTAATCCATACGTCCAAATTTGAGAGCAATGACTCAACGTTTACTAAGATTGTGAGTTTTTATTTAAAATAGCAAAAATAATAATTACTGGTAACATTGAAATGCGATCTTCCGGAAGTCAAGCTCAACCAATAAAAGTAGGTCCACTCCTTAATGCTGACATCCACTTCATATGGCCCTGGGCTGTACAGGCTCCCGGGATACGCCACGGACCACTTGGATATTGCAGACTTCTGCTCAAACTGTCGACAAATAATAAAAAGTGGAGAGTTATGACAAACTTTCTCTACCAGCTTACATTCAATGATTGACTGCCCTGAGCTGCTCGGTGGAATAGATTTTAGAGTACCTACCTACAGTTGGTACTAGACAGAAAATACAAACAAAAATAAAATGCGATGAAAAAGTTATTTGACATTTGAAATCGTTTGCAAAGGTGAGTTTATTGCTCTTTTGAGGCAATTTTTTCCAATCTAAAAATACGGTACAGTTTCTTGTTCAGAAAAAAAGTTTCTTGTTTAAAATGCAGTATGTCAAATGACACGCTAAAATGTTATTTTTGAATTTAAGTTAAATGTTTGCTCTCAGGAAATTGTATATTTAGCTAAAATGGTTATTGGTTTTTTACGTATTTAAAAGCATACAATAAACCGATGTCTACTTAAACGTTTACATAAAAAACATTTAACTGTCATGCAGCTTAAATCTGACACTTTTTTCATGCAGTTTTAGAGCTTTATAGGGGGACCAGACTGCACAGAAAACTGTGTAGTAAACTGTCCCATATATAATTAAATACAATATGGCAAATTACTAGAATTACAAAATAAAAATCTAAAATTAACCCATAACTGATTATGACGAAATATTAAGTCATTCCAAAAGAGCAATTGTAGAACATTCATCGAGTGTTTACTATGGGCATGATGATATATTTCATTGCTGCGATGTTTACAATGATTGGGACGATGTATTTCATCATTGGGACTATAACTATGGGCTTGATGTACCTTATAGAAATAATTACTCGCTGTTTAAGTATACACACACTTTTCAACATAATCAAAATTAAGTTCTCTAGTCAAGAGGTTAATAAAAACGAATAGGTAGTAGGTATGTTGGGAGTATTAATTATGATAAATAAAAAAAATTGCCATGAGTGAAACTATATGCAGTTTGTTTTATATACCTAAATATAAAATTCCGCTGTTTAGTTTCGGAAGGACAGTTCTTCCACCACATTATTATAGTTACACAGCACTCTTGAAGCGATTTTTTTTTAATAGTTTATACTACCAACCTTTAAACCGGGACGACATACGCAAAGGTTTTTATTCTTTGTTTGATTACAAGTATAAGATACTAGTCATACCATTGCATTTTGTTGAGGTATTGCATCGTCCTTCCAAATAAATCTGAAGGTCCCATTAGGATGTTGATTCCAATCATCAATAATCTCAGCAGTAAATGTTATATTTGCTCCAAGAACTACCGGTCCATTGTTTGATAACTTCACACGGTAATCGGTGCACAATACTGGAAAAATGTACAATATTTAAAAAAGTAAAACACATGTTTACATTCACCAATTTTAAAGCATACGGTTTGTGTTTTTTTACACATACCCAACTGCGACGTTAGTAGAACAAATGTAAAAACAAATATGTCATTGGAATTTGACATCTTACACCATTACTAAAATATCTAACTTAAAAATATAATGACAAAAAGAAAGACTTCTGTCAGAGCCAAATAATTATTCACTTATTTTTCTTTCTCATTCCAATTCGCTATTTTCTTATCACACAATAATTATTTCTCAGCCTCAACAAACGTCAAGAAATGAAACATAGACCCACAGATTCATAGACCAAAGTTATACAACTGTTTCAGAAATTTCACTTATATATGCAAAAATAGTACTTATGCACATGACGTTAAAATCTCTTTCGAAAAAAAATCCATTCAAAACTTTAAAAAAATCTATTATAGATGATGAAAATATAATTAATAGATAAAATAATAATATCATTATAATGCTATCAATTTCCTTATTATGTGGACTTTTTGTAAGTTACTCGAAAAAATTGGGTATATATTTTAAAAACGATAAATTTATAATATTCTAGTCTCTAGTTTACGACGTTTTAAACTTATTTGTCTATGGTTTAAAGTTGCAGTTTCGGAAGTAATCTGTGTAATCTGTGTTCGGAAGAATCTCGCAAAAAATAAAAATAAAGAGCAGTGTTATCTGCATATTTGTTATATTATGCGATTGTTTTCAATTTAACATGCTTTATCCGAGATACAGAATATCAACCTTTGTTGACGTATTTTCTTTGAAAAGAATGGTAATTACAGACTAGCATACAACTTTTAATCGCAAGCTTTAAACAGTTTTAAAGGCTTGACGTTTAGAGAATGCTTTAAGATGGCCACCCTCTTCGATAGTCCGTTTGTTCGTCAACGCCTGTTTCGTTTACGGCAAAGAGAAACTGACTTCGATGAAGACCAAAGGTTCGGGAGATGTGACTGTACGAGCTACTCTTACTTTGTGCTATCGATGGTGTTGTTTTCAGTAGGGACAGTAATAACAGTTCTTGCGCTCGGAGATGCTGATGGCTACATATTTAATCATTTGGGCCACATGTGGCTTGTGGGACCTATATTTATCTGTTCGGGGTTGATGATAGCTGTAAAAAGTATGCTGTATCTCCGTAGAAAAAGCGTTATCCAAATGCTGCTACACCAGAGAGCTTTATTTAGAGTAAGTTGATAAGTTCTTGTTTTTACCAATAATAGTACGATAAGTTCGTGTTTTTACCAACTGAGACAGATTAAAAGCATACGTAAAAATCTGCAGGTTGACGCCGCCCATCAATTAATAAATCCGTTTGTAGTGTCTGGACCAGATTATTGTAACGGTATGTACGCCGAACTACCAATGAATAAAATTACTCACCTGCAATCAGTATTGAACGACTCTAGATTGCAGCTAGACTCGTCTTCAGAATCTCTAATTCGATCACATTACTCTACTACTAAAAAAACTGCATTGTCTACCCTTTCCACAAAGGGTAGATTACAAACTCTGTTGACTAATGTACAAAGCCATGCACGATGCCGCTCCAAAGTATTTAAAAGAGCTTTGCATCCCAGATAAACTAGTTGAAAGACGTCTCACACTTCGATCATCTACATCTACAGCTAAAGGCAAGATTTTAATACTGCGGTCGCGGGCCCTATGTCCTGGAATGCTCTCCCACCAGAACTGCGCAACTGTGAGAGTGAAGTGATGTTTCGAAAGAAACTTAAGACCCATTGTATTTTCTACTCACAGAATGAGTTTCATTCACTTAAAATTTCCCATGCCGTTAAATTGAATATTTAAAGCGCCCTTGAGGTATATTACGAAAACGGCTTTATATAAATTATCCATGATAATAATGGTTATTTGTACCTCATCAGTTATCGTTAATGATGTATCCTATGTCTAAAGTGTTTAGAAATACAGTACTCTTCAATTTACTGGCATACCACTACCTTAAAATAATGTTTGTATGTTAAAAATATAACCTACCACCCTCTTTAAATTGTGAAAATAGTGTGATTGCTTATCTGTGAGGAGCTACGAGATTCACATTGTACTATTTACTCATGATAAGTAGCCTGAGGACCACCAGAGTAATACAATGTGTTCTGTGTACATACACTCGGCAAAATATTTATTTAAAGTAGAACCAACTGGTTAAATAAAAATATCTCCCTTTCGTAGATTTATATAATCAACGGGTTATATTTGGATTAGTCTCACAGTATCATAAATTACTTAGACCTTCCTACTCTTAATTACGTATTCTTGATAATATAATCATTTGGATTTTATTTCCTTGCTGAATCAGTGAAGGACATTTTTATTTAAACAAGTTTTTAAAATCTGTAAAAAATCTTACGTTTATTTATCGTAAGGCTGTTTTAGCAAACAACATATGATTATGTATCTAGAACTTGTGAATAAATATTTGCTCAAGTGCTAAATTGTAGGGGAAAAATCGAGGACTACGTTATGTATGGAGAAACGAAGCGGAGCATGTGACCACACTTCCTCAGTTTATTTAAGCATTGTTTCATTTTTGTATATGAGGGGGTCAACTTTTCAAAAAATTGAAAATAAAAGATTAATAAATAATTTATCAGAGCCGCTGAGTCAGATAGAAAACTTTTGGTTCTGAATCTGACTCCAAAGCCCCAAATCTTTTTAAACTCCGACTATTACTGACTCTTTAGCCTGTAAATATACTGTTCATTCAAGGAAAATTTTATTTATTCAAAGTTCCTACTTTTTCTATGGGTGAGTTTCTCAGTAATTATGTAGAATAATTTGCAGTCTATTTTACTTGTGTTCAAAAATTTCTTGGAACTGTTTTAGTATTCCGTGAATCATACAAGCATAACATTTTCCTTGGAATATTATTTATTATTATTCCTTATAAAACTCCAATCCCATAATACTTTTTGACGCAACTACTTATGATAAATATTTCATTGTCACTGCAAACATTTAAATGTTATTAGCATACCTAATTATATTTTTAAACTTAAATTATTTGAAATCCTACATTATGTCGAATACAATACTGATTTTGCTATGAACATTTAATTAAATCTGCAAACTTATTTCATTTCAATACATTTCATTTCATTTCTCATTTGCAACATTCATTTTACTGTTGGACACAAGTAATAATGGTTCTGTTTTTAGAATTGTGTACCGAACCTTAACATTGTGTTTTTCAACTGATAAAATTAACACCCAAATATATTAATTTTTCTGTGCTTAGAAAAGCAAACGAAATGATAAAATCTAAAACTCTTTTTGCGTCTCATCCATCCATCGTACTTTTACTGTGAGATATCAGAGAGTTTGTTGTATGAAGTCTGACATAGATAGATACCCTAGATAACAGTATAAGTATCGACCACTTCTCTGCGGTGTCATGACAAAATAATTTATGTTTTGGTTCAATGAGGGAATCCACTGTTTTCTAAAGTAATTTTTTTCTATAAACTTACTATTTAACTAAAAAAAAAAAAAACAAAATTTTTTTTATAAGTTATTGATGAAAGATATGATTTTTTAAAGTTGCACATTTCAAATACCGCGCTAAATACCAACTATGTACTAACTGCGTCATTTTTGCAGGAGTGACGTCATAAAACGGGTTGTTTAAGGCCATGGTATTTCTCCAGCCAGTAACAAAACTGTTAAAAATCTATGCAAACTGACGCGGGAAGCACAGATAAAATATACCGTCGACTCAACTGTCGTATACTGTTAACAGCTGTTCTAGGTAGACAGAATGGCGGCCATCTTTTTTGCAATAGAAGCTTGTATGTAGATTGTATTCCATATTAAAATGCCATGGAACGCGGCTACAGGGGTTTAAAAACGGAAACGGGAAACACTACACTTAGATACAAGGAGTGACGTCATTGTTTAAGATTTTGAAATGAATGCTATTTTCAACATTTTTTATTAATTTTTGCGTGCGTTTTTGGGATATTTCATCCCACTTCAAAATTTTTTAATATTCGCGTCTACACGAAAGCATTTTTAAAATTCAATTCCGGGTAGCAGTGGATTTCCTCATTACGATAAATTGATTCCAGTGCTGTCTAATAAATATATACTTTAATTTTATTTTGATAAGTAGTTTATGTTTTTTTTCTAATTAAAGACTTTTAACACCTCCGTGGCGGTGCTAAAACATCCATGTACAATGATTCAATTTAGCTAACCATCTTTAAAGTTTGACTAAAATAGTCATGCATGAACTTCGTGGCTTGATTCCTATTTGTCTTGCAGCTGCATAGCGCATGGACGATTGAAATTTCAACTCTCCACTACTGTGTTACATAACAAATCAATGTTTTTAATATCTTTCTGAACAATTTTTCTACGGAATATTTTCGTGCAATATTTACAACACATGAGCTCTCTATAAAGATGTCTATAAAAAGTGATATCGCTTTAGACTTGGTATTTTTAACCTGTTTATTTGAACATTTATATATAATTTAATTGAAACACAAGTGCAGCGAATCTTGATAATTTGTTTCACCACCTATCCTAGGTATCGCACATTATGAAATATTTTTATGTGAAAGACACATTCAAATATATAATTCATATTAACCCCCCATCATGAATCGAATCCGCAAACTCGTGCATGGCAGCACAAGCGTTACCACTACAAACATGAGGCGAACAAACATTTTCAACACATCAATGTATTAATTAAATCAATTAGTATTTTAACACTCTTTTTGCTTTCTTTAACGTTTCCTTTTTACAAAAGTATTATAATAAATAATAATAAATAGTTTTTTTTTGTACCTGTGCAAAAATAAATAAATAAGTGTTTCTCGAGTACCGACATATTTAATTTAATAAATTGCTTTGTAATAGAAATGTTTAAGTTTACTTAATGTAAGTTCTTATTTCCTTATCAAATACAGGGTGTAACAAAACTCGATGTACAAGCAGGAAACCAGTGAATCCACATCATATTTTGGAGACAATTTTGTAGAATTTTTTTTTTTTATTTGACCCATAGTTTTTTTTGAGAAAATTGAGTACGAAGTAGATTTTTTTTGCAAATTGTTATCAAATATCATGCATTTAGTCAAATTAATACTATCCTTAAAGAAAACAAATTTAAAAAACGCGTTTTTAATAGAAATTTGAGCAATTTTACTTAATCTGCCATACTTATGAAAACTTTTGAGAAAAAAAAATATTTTTTTTTCAAGCTCAGATTAAAAACTCATATTACATAATCGTCTCCAAATACGACGTAGATTCACCAGTTTTCGGGTTGTACTACGAGTTTTGTTACACCCTGTATAGTGTTTTAGGAAATTTAAAATGTCTTTATGAAGTTTGAAAGCCAAGTAATTCTGCAAAAGTTAACCTATTTTTTCTTCACTGTAATCAAGTATTAAGTCATTATCAATTTCTGACATAATCTCCTTATGATGTTTATTGTATTTTCATTGCAGACTAACGACAACAACCTAGTTCAAATACAAATTGACGAGCTTTACGTATACTGTCGAATCTGCAAACAAAACATTTTTGTTTTTCTGCCTTAAACTGTCCCAATTTACGGAATATTTCCAAGAAAATTCATTAAAATTTTAGTTAAACAAAAACGATTGAAACGTTTGTTGATTTGCAGAAACATCTGCAGATATTTTTCAGCAGTAGAAATATTTTCATGCAATCTCAATTGCAACATAAAAGGTTCTGCTAAAAATATTTATAATTTTCAATAAATAAACAAGTAAAATAAAAATTACACGTTAAACTTTGTATTTTTAGGACATGGCAGCAGCCCAAGCCGAGCATGCATTTACAAATAGTCAAGTCAACCGAACTGCGTCTAGTGCAACTCTTCCACCTTCGTACGATGTGCTCATCGGAGGGACTTCTGTTGGCAACCCTGAATCCAGCAGTACCGAGATTCCCCCACCCACTTATGATGAAGCCATGTTTCTTATCGGAGACGATAAGATCAGAGCTATCATCGAGAAGAAGATATCTCAAGACGGTGTGCAAAAAGACAACCAAACTAGCAATGTAATGTGCCAATTTGTGGACACTACAAAGCCTTAAAATATAAATTTATTGTGATTTCGTAAATATTACATCTATATTTTAACTCCAGTGTGTAAGTAATGCGGAATACCAAAATGCAGTTGTATTTTATAGACGTAAACTCCATTTGAATCGTGTTTTTCAGAAGTAGCACACATCCAGCAACCTCAACTTTACAGGACGGACAAAAAAACAAAATTTTCCTATTATGATATTTTTTCTTTCAATACACACTTGTCATAGGGAGTAAAATAGATATTTACTGTATGTTTTTTATATATTTAAAGCTATACGTACAGCGCTATAATTTTTTTTAAATGGGGATGTGTGTTGTTACTAAAACAAATGGGATATGTGCTATTTCTAAAAGAAATACAATGGATGTGTGCTGTTTTAAAAACTTCTTGCATACATTTATGTAAAAATAACATTTTCATAAATTAAACACCCTAATGATATAAAAATGTTTTATTGTAATATATCCAGATTAGATAAAAGAATGGTAGAATATCAACACAAAACTAAACTAAATAAACATAATCGAACATTTTACAAATATTCTGGTATGTCATTTCGGTCTGTGGTGAGCAGTTCGGTGAATCCCTCACAAATTTTTAATCAACCAGTATTAAAAATTTGTGAGGGATTCCCAGGTAATTTTTTTTAGAAACAACACACAAATGGACGCTAAAAAATGCGTATTTCTCCACTGCTAACAGTAAATTCACTAATGATCAGATTTGTGTTATTTCTGCTCAGAACGTGCGTCTAGGTTAAAAAAACAAGATGGCATCATTAAGTTGAAATCCCAAAAGTTGGCTTGTGTGTTGTTTCTGAAACATACGATTCATTTCCTTTTTTAATTAATCATATTACTTCGCAAGATTTACGATTAGCCAAACTCTTAATAAGGAATTAGTCTTACTTAAAATATATTACATAATGTTAGAAAGAATTTGTCTATTTTGATTTAGGTTTTGAAATTCAGTTGTATAACTTGGAAGGTGCCGCCCCGTGACTTGATTTCATGAAGCGAAGAATGCTTATTTTATGAACAAGAAAAATAAGATTTCTCAATTGCATCAAATTTGTAAAGACATTAGAAAAAATGCCACTTTAATGAATACAAAATATGAGAAGCTCTGATCAGATAGAGTGCATATTTTTACATAAATACAAATTAATTGGTCTGTAACAAAATAATAATATCTTCATATAGTTATAGCACAGTATTTTTTTTAATGTCTCGTAGTTAAAGCTATTAATAATTCCAGTGATATTCTTCTTCCTCGAGTTCACAAATTACACAAATATTTATTGTTATATCTACACAATAAAACATTTGTTTTCTTACGCCTAAAAAGATTTGAATTAGGCTTTCTTACAAAATAAAAAAAAAATATGCGTAAAAAATATTTACATACTTTGATTGTTAAAATGTCTTGTTATCGTGAATTATTATAATTATCACTTCTTTATAATTAATGTGTGTTTTGAAAAAACTCATACATTTGCTAAGATAACATTTGTTTCTACACAAATTTTTGCCAAAATTGTACACAATTGAAATTTAATTAGAAGAATTGATGTGCCTTTCAATGAAATAATATTATTGTTAATGTTGGTAGCTCCATTTTTGTGGGTCAATTGTTTATGTAAGTTGAAGAATTAAATTAATATAGCTCATTTTTATCTATCTACTTTCCTGATTCTTGGTACTACTAACTACTTTTAATTTATTTTTGTGATTTGTATATTTATAAGCAGTAAGTCCACGAATCCGCTATGTAAAAATCACTGGATAATGAGTAGAGCTTTAATGAAAAGTTTCTCATCAAAAAAAATATATTTAGCTGGTTAATAATGTTCTGTTTCTGCTAATTTGAATGGGCCATATTTTACCATTGACTATAATTGTTCTGTAGATGAGCACTGAAATAATTTATCCCTGGTTTAGCGGAGCAATTTATCGACGTCGTTATTGCATTTGTGAAAACTTGCTGGAAGCACCTACCAAATGACGGCCTCAAAGTTGAAAAAAGAATGACACTTGCCGGACCACAAAAACATCAAAATTATGTCATATTATTTTTATGTTATGTTTATATGCAAAACCATTCAAAACATCATTGATAAAATGTTTTTAAAAAAGAAATATAATCTTTTGCATACTGACTCCGTTTTCTATAATGACTTTTTGACATTGTTGTTTTATTATTGTTTACGTATCATCTAACTATATCGTTGGTATCGAAAAACATTAAGATCTGTCATAAGTTAAATAAATGGAGATCATATAAGTTTTTTTTTAATTATTATTTCTGAACGAATTATATTTGACCTCATTTATGATTGTGTGGTGAAAATATATTACATATATTTAAATGTGCGACTTTTACTGTTCTTCAAAATTTAAAATATTGAATGTGCGTATTAAATATAAAATGCATAATATATGTCCGAATTATTATTTACTTAAGTATATTTTGCATAATTTATCTTTATAGTCAATTTGACAATAAGTGTTTCCTGTTTTATCATTTGTATTAATTTTTATCTTTTAAAATATCCTGAATAAGTATACAATACAGAGTTCCATTATTCTACTTAAAATATCATATTTTATTTTTATGATCGTTCTAATTATTAATAATCAATCTGTAAATATTTGTAATTTTACTGTGTATAATGCATTTGAATGAAAATTGGTGCTTAATTCGATTGCCAAATACTTCAATATTTTTTCTAAAGATGTGAGCTTTAAATTTAAAATTCTCTTTAAAAATATGAAATTGTTTTGACTCCTGAAAGAAAAGCTAGCTTTAATATGATTGCAATTTTCATTGTGTTAGGTATGTATACCTACCTCATTAATTGCCTACATTGATGTTATCAATAATATTTCTTATTCTTATTCTTTTTTCTATGCTTTATCAGTCGAATTCAGCTTTATCGTGTCAATAAAACTACAAGCTAAGAAGTCTTATGCTCCTGTGATCATCCCAGGTATATTAATTTGTCGGTGCTTACTTTAATTCAATTTTTTTTTAAATTATCTTAAAACATCGCGCCAATAATGTTGACTAATTTCCTGCAGAGGCTGACTATTCATAATTAATTAGCATAATTTATTACACCAATGAAATTTTTACAAATTGTAGATATGTAGGCAATTGTCTTGGCTTAAAAAAGCTTGGGACTTGCGGGTCTAAACTGCTAATAAATAATTTTACATTACAAGCAATTGATTAAAAAAATCGAAAATTTAATTTTTCAATTTTTACCAAAATCATCTTAAATGTAATTGGGGGGGGGGTAATGCGTTTGATTTTTTTTTTTTATGTAAATGCAATCAAGTTTTAATTTTCATCCGTAATTACGGCTCTTTGGTCTAATGCCCACTTTATTTGAGGACATTACTTGTTCGAAAACTAGCACATTTTTTCTTGTTCAGAAAACTAAGATGCAGTCTGTCAAACTTCTGTCTAAAAGACAGGTGCTAAAATATGTGTAATTTTGAAACACGCGATTGGTGTTTAATATTGTATGTTTGCTCTCAGGAAATTGTATATTTAGCTAATAATGTTAATATGTTATTTTTTTTTACGTGAATTTAAAAGCTTACAAATAAACCATTGTGTATATTGAAAACGCTTTCCATAAAAAACATTGACTGTCTTTGTCAGCCTTAAATCTGACAGATAGCACACAGTTTTTCATGCAGTTTTAGCTTTATACGGGACCGTTTGTCAGACTGCACAGGAAACTGTGTAGTAAACTGCCGCCATATTAAAAGTGGGCTTCACTTGGAGGTGTAATAATATGTTTGGATATATAAACTTTTGTACGAAAAACATTTTATTACATTTGCAAGAAATAGATACATGGTCTTGGTATAAATCATTCCATTATTTTATTTATTTATGTAAAAGTCCAGTTCTAAGAGATTACATTTATTAGACATATTTTTTGTCACTATTGCAGTTTTTAAATTTGTAGTTGGTGATAATATTTATTTGTTATGAATGTGATAATCCCGAAACTATGCCTTTTTTAAGACTGTGAATCACTCGATGTGAACAATGTTAATTTTGTTATTGAATGCCTTTTTAACTGAAAGCAAATATTACAAATGTAGACTATATTAAATTTACAGATAGCTCTCCACGTCTTCAATTTGCGAAGTAATTTTTGAAAAAATTGCTAAAAAATACAAATTATCTGCGACGCTAGATTGCGCTCTTGAGGTTGTAATTAAAAATAAATATTCTTTCCTTGGATGAGAAAATATGTATGCATTGGGCGTTCAAAGTAGTGATTATTATCAACGAGATTACCCCAGAAATGCTGACATGGTTCTGAAAATATTAAAATGTTTTTTATAATAAGCGGTTATTAAAATAAGTCATTTTAATATTTTTTGATTTTTTAAACCAAGTTTTTTAGAGCGTTATCAATAAGAAGGTATATGAGAGATGATATATTCTAAAATACATAATATACATATATGTATAAGTTGTAATTTTCGTGAACTTCGAATATTTTTTAAACTTTTTCATTCATATTTTTTTAATAACGAAATTGGCTTACCAAAAAAATAAAAAACGCCAACCTGTATTATTTGGTTGCTTCCAGTATTGTACCCTTTTGTCTTGTGATTTTTTTATTTTAATTAGTTGCCTTGTGCTATAAAAAAAATTTCCCTAATTATCTATTACATACTTTGCGAATGAAGGTAATTAAAAATTTCATTCAAAATCTTTTTTCTCTTTATTGAAAATTTTTACTGCCCATGTCAGGTAAGAATCTCATTGATAATAGTTTTACCCTGAGGTGTTTTTTGTTTTAAATATAAATTATGTTTACAGGGTGAAAGCGCTAGAACTGGTCAAAATTTAAATTTATATAGTGGAGTACACCACATTTCTTCTATTTAACTTTTCAAGAATTTCAGTAGGAATCATGGAATTCCAAAGGGTAATAAAAATGTAAGAAAACCTAAATATAATTTTTGTAAACACTGCTTATTCCTCGGATACTTAAATAAAAAAACCACAATATGTATAGTGAAAACATGGGGATTTGATGTTTTATTACATAAAATCATTAGGTTTATTAGTGTCTAGGTCTAACAGATAGGTTTTATTTTTGGAAACACATTAGTAAAGAATGACTGGTCCTATTACTCAACAATACAGCACCTTCGTCCCATTTTACTATAATTTAGTGGTCATTAAACTTATTCCTTATAATATTTAACCTTATTATTTATCATTAATCTTACGTAAATACTCTCATTGTATATTTACTTATTACACAATATTACTTTTAAAATCAGGTGAAATAATTTTTTTACCTTATGTTATCTTTAATAAGCGATGAATGTATAAGGATTCATTTGTGATAACCGGATATATCCTGTACTTATGATGAAGTCTATTCATAAATGTATTTGTGTCAGAACTGAATAAAATATTGATACAACATACAACCAGATTTTTATTTTCTTTCATCCATCACATTTTTGCAGGAAAGATGTTTGTGTACTTTTTACAAATTAATTGACTTGTATGTGATGTTCTGCCTGTGAAAGCGAATAGTTTGATTTGAAGCAAGGTGACTCCTAAATAGGTTTGCCCAACCACTATCTAGCTGGATAAGCCATAACATCAGACACCAAGAACGTAGATGCCGGTTGGTAATACAGTGCTTTGCAAACCTTTAGTACGCCAGCTATTGGTGCTGTACACGACCTCTTTTGTTAATTGAAAATAAAATATTAATGTCCGTCACCAAGCACAAGAGCTAGTCTTTTTTATTGGTGAGGTAAAGCGTTATGTTAATATTGTATAATTATTGTCATAAGCATTTATAAAATTAATTTGTTAAAATATGAAATAATTTTTTTTTTAAATTTAACTTTACTAGCATAAAAGGCACAATTATTTTAACTATGAAAATAAAGCTTGTTTTCGTATCTATGAAAAAAATTGCATGAATGAGATGGGAGGGGGTAAGAAATAATTATTATTAATTACTTAGTTTTTTTTTTTAAATATTGTTTGTAAATATCTGCCCTCTAAGTTTGTGTGTGATTGTGTATTCAAATAATTATCAGGTTTATGAAAAAAGGAGTATACAATATTATTAGTGTTTACTTCCTGCCTCATAAATTGTTGTTTTTACAATTTATTATAATATATCAATGCTATAACATCAATCCATTTCCGATCCCTATGGACCATATAGATCTAGCAACCTGTCTCCAAGCATATTCGAAATCGGCTGCCATGCCAATACCTGTGTGTATTTCCAACTCAGGTCCATGTCCCTAACACATTGTTTTGTACTTTGCACAAATCATTTTATTTATACCTCAATAGCATAAACATTGTTTATTTATTTATCTTCATTTGTTTTTGTTGGTTTATTTATACATTAAACAACTTTTTTATACCTTAAAACATTTGTTTTATACCTCACTGTCGACACATTATCTATATCAGTGTATTAATTTTGAATGCATTATGTTGAAATAGATTGAGGAGATGATATTATGTAACAGTAAAGCAGGAATTGTCCCAAATTTTGAAAAAATTTCCAACTTCAAAAACGAAAAAATTTACATCCTTCAAGGTCTATCATATGGAAAATATTCTTAGGGCTGTTTCCTTACTTTCTATCTCATTTGTATTACTCTTACAAGTGTGTATGTAAGCATGTGTAAGTAGTACAATTTTATGACAAAGTCCATTGTTTACATACTTACCAAAACAAAAGTATTTAGCTCAAAAGATGTTAGCAAAATTTCTGAAATATACCATCAGATCTCTCAATCAATTTCAATATCGTTGCATGCAAAGATTCAAAGTATAAAGGAATAATTAAAAAACTGAATTAATTCAATTTATTATTTATTTAAATGAATTATTACATTTATACACGTGGTGGGTTGGCTTTGTAAGAAACACAGAGGTGAGGCAACAGACGTAGCAGTCCTTGGTATCAACGGCCATCTGGTGAAGCGATTTGGGCTGGCAGGGGCATATACCTATGTATGCCTCCTGAAGCCTTAACAATGCTTGCCTATTTTACAAGGCATTAGGTTCACGGAAAGGGCGTCCTGGACGTCCACGCTGACAATCCAATCGGTAGTTTGCGGTAGAGATGCAGGCGTGGGACTGACCTTGAAGGAGGAGGGGCAGTACACAGCATCAGGTTCCAGAGTCCTGGATGTCCATCTCGGTGTGATGGCAGAACTACGGGTCATGGACCTGTCTTAGGAAGATGTGGAAAAGACGAGCAAACATAATAAGAGTATTAGAATTCTTATTAGTTTCGCTTCTAATAATATAGAGTATTATAATTACTGTTAGATTTACAAATAACCATATAAAACGAACTTAGAATTAGACTTCTAATTAACTTAAAATTAAACTTGTAGTTAACTTATAACAAGATTTATAGATATCTTACATTTAGACAAATAATAAACTAATAAAAATTAGATTTACAATACACATATAATTAGCAATAATAGACATATAATTAACTTACAAGACTTATCTTTTTTTATTAACATATATTTAGTCTAATAATTAATGTATTATTAAGCTTATGATTACACTTATAACTAAAACATAATCATTATAATAATTAATACTATTAATCAACTCATAATTATTCTTATTTTTTTTAAAATTATAAGTACTTAAAATTAACTTATAATAATACTTGTAATTAACTTATAATAAGACTTATATTGCTTAGACGTATTACTAACCCCTTTTTAGATTTATAATTAATGTATAATAAATTAAATTATAATTACACATATGATTAAACTTATTCTCATAATTAATTAATAATTATACCTAAAATCAACTTATAAATTATTAATAATTATATTTAAAAATAACTTATAATTATTCATGCCATTAACTTATAGTACGACTTATATACTTAGACTTATTATGAACCCTCTCTATTCAGACTTATAATCATATTAATGTATAATCAACTTATAATTACATTTTTTTTTGTTGATTGATTCGGATTCACTTTGTAACACTTCATAATGAATTATGATTAAATAAAACAATGTATGTGTTACTATTGGTTTATTCTATAAAAATAGAATTTTACCTACACTACCTGGTTTCGGGCGTAACGTTCTCCCATCGACTGGTGAAAAGACACTAAATTAGAATACAGATGTTATACAGAAAAATACAGAAAAATTAAATTGCAATACTTAAGAATCTAAAACACAGGGGTAACATAAATATTGATACATAGAAGTGATAGAAAAAACACATCTTGGGGACAGTGGTGATGGTAGAATACTAGAAGTTGTACAAAAAATTGATAATTAATTGCTTGCTATATAAGTGGTGGCAGTTGATGTACTGGGGTCTTGAGGGAGGTATGGGTAGGGGGGTCTTGAGAGGGGTAGGGTCTAGGGAAGTAATCTGAGAATTGCGTTTTAAAGGGAACATAGTTAGAAGTGGAGATGATATATGAAATGTTTGATTATTAATTAAATTATTATTAGAATTCAGATTTGTGTGTATTTCCATGACTTCAAGGTAATTCATAAATTCTGAAGATTCCAAATAACGCCGCCACAAGGTGCAAACTATCAAATATCAAACCCTTTTCCCTCTATGAAGAGAAAAAAAATATCTACACCCCTCAAAGCATTTCAAGAAATGAAAGGCTAAAAAAAGATTGTTATTTGACACCTACTTCCATGTTTCTCCACAAACAAAATACTAAAGTGGCTCCGGAAGGAACACCTAAATACAAGTGCAAAGAAAAAGAGGCAAGAGAGATAAATTTGCAGGACTAAGCAAAATGGCGAGTGTCTCTTTGTCACCCTCTCCTAAAATTAGTAATAAATGGTCAATCTTTTTTCAATTAATTAATTTTTAAATCAATTAATAAAATCATTATCATCACGTTAAAGAAGTGTGAATGTGGAGGAAGCAAGGGAAGTGTTCCAGGACAGAGTGGTGTGGCGGCCTACCTTCCTAGGCTTTAGGGAAATGGCCCTAGATTAGAAATGGCGTGGTGATTATTAATATTAAGTAGGTACCTACTATGTGCAACAGGTCCTTTTCATGATAAAAAAGATGATTCAGATTTTGTCTTTGCCTTTTTGAAGAAAGATAACGAAATGACAAATAATCTATGAAATGAAGGACTGTCAAATTTGCGTCAAAAATCGCAGCCAAATTGAAAATAAAAAGGTGGAAAAAGTGTTGACTGCATGAATATGGCAATAGTTGTGTGAAAACATCAATGATTCACAGTTAAAATAAGATCTAGCGAAAATGGCAATATTCAGCATATTTCAAGTAGTTTCGATCGTAGTATTTTCATTTCTTTTAGTAGGATTTCTCAACAATTTGTTGACTAATACAGAAAATGAATGCGAAATGACTTACATGTTTGAATATCCGCAGTTCGTGGTAAGATACCAAGAAATAATATTATATTCTTTCTATTATCGACCGATATTTTAATTGGAGCTTCTGTTGGAGCCCTGAAAGCCTGAACTCAGATTTCCATTTCCAGTATTATAATTTAAAGAAATAATTAAGCTTGTATTTTATTTGATTTTAGAAAATAAAAGTTCCTAATAATGAATTGCATCCCCAATATGGGCTTTATGCGTACAGTGAAGGAAGGTTTACTGAGAGAGCGAGAAAAATGAGGTAGGTACAGAAAAATGATTGCCTATTTTAAAAATAATACTTTGCATCGTACCTGAATTATTACGTGGATATATTTTTAGATTCAGTGGAGTACCGGTATTATTTATCCCAGGAAATGTCGGGAGTTACAAGCAGTTAGATCGCTTGCCTCAGTCGCTCTACGGAAAGCAATTTCATCATCTAGATATGCCTTCCATTTTGACTACTTTACAGGGTAACTACTACTACTACTACTACTACTTTCCCTTATCCGCATCCAATGGTGCATAGGGCACTGCATCGGTACACTAAGTGCAGTGTATCTTGATCGTTTTATTACATGAAGACAAACTGGTCAGTCTTACGTTTCAATGCCAGTCTAATATGAAATATTTTGATGTGAAAAGTCGTATTGAAACAAATATATTAAATTGACGCCGTCAAGAATCAAACTTAGGACCTCATGCATAGTAACTCAACGCCCAACGTTTTACACGAACCAGACAACCACTATACACGAACCAGACAACCACTTTACACGAACCAGACAAAATGTACCTACACCATAAAATACATACATAATGTTGTTGATAAATGATTTTGTTCATACTTATGCTAAATCTACGGATATTGTAAATAGGCTGTTACATACATTTTTATGATTTTTAGTTGACTTTAATGATGAAAAATCGGCATTGTTTGGAGGAATTTAGGCCGTCAAAACTGAATTTACTTCCGATTGCTTGGTGACTATTTTAAAGTTGTACGAGTCAAATTATAGATTTGTGGGTCGAAAACCAACTTCCATTATAATAGTTGGTCATTCTATGGTAAGTTTTTTTTTCACTACTTTTTAGTTTTACGGAAAGAGTATGATACCAAGACAAGCGTTGAAAATTGTATTGAAGTTGGCTCTCACGCTTCTTTGTTAAACCATACAAAAAAAGGTAGAATTTTAAAAATATATACATACACAAGCCATATTTGAGGATTATTTAAAAGTTGAACAGAAATGAAAACAATCAACGTTCTTTCATAATACATGTGGTATAATTATATTTTAAATATTGATAATTATATAATTTTTTTAATGAAAAAATATTGTGTTTGTATTTCTAGGGAGGAGTGATAGCTCGAGCATTACTTAGTTATCCCGAAAATCGGCAAATTGTAAATCTGATTCTGACATTAGCATCTCCCCACGAAATGCCGGTGTTAAACTTAGATCACAACTTTGAAACCTTCTATCGAAAGAATAGACGATCAGTGGGCAATGAAGGCAATCAACACGTCTATTATCGCACCAAGTTCTAAGACTTGGAGCAGCAAAGTCTTTATCACAATCGGCGGAGGGGGAGAGAGATCTGCTGGTATCATCCGCTCTTACTTCATCATTTCACAGTGACATTCATACATTGGTAATTTCCTTTCTAAACCCTTGGTTCTTGAAAGAATATGTCTATTAATAAAACTTTTGTTAATATTTGAACATCTTTCGCTACTTTTATGCTTGCTCCACACTCTCAGGAAGTTGACCGAAGTGGGTGTGCGTAGTAAGTGATACAACGCTACTCATGACTTGCTGTTTGCTTGACTTTCCAAAATAAATAGACGAGGAACTTGGGGAGAGTGTAGATAGAGCTAACATTGAATTTTAGTCATCTTTGTTCTATTTAAACACTATTGTCAGTCCAATGCCAAAACGGCGAATCTGCAGAGTGTTAATTTGAGATGTTGGGTTGAGAAATTGAAATTCGATACAATAAACCTATTCAATTATTACTAAATATGATTATTTTCATAACTAACAGTCAGTTAATTATTTTAAGCTAAGCTATAATTTTAACAGTTTTAATTATAATTTAAAACCTTTTATAAATACATTTCTGCGTATTAGCGGTTTTGGCATTGTATAGTATAGACCAGTGTATCTCAACCTGTGGTCCGCGGACCCCTGGGGGTCTATATATGTATATATGTATGGGGGTCCGCAGTCACATCTCTGGACCATTTGACAACTTTTTTTTTTTAAATATTTGTTTATGGACACCAACAACACAATAATTTCCAGAATACCAACTAATTGAAAAAAAAATTCTAAAATAATGTCTATTTACAAGTTTTTGATGTCAGACAAGAATCTAAATACCTTTACTGTTTTTTGTCTATGACCGATCACCTTTGTATTGTGTGGTACAAAACTGAGTAGTAAAATCAACCCGTACTAATTTAGTTTTAAATAGATTTCTTTTCGAAATCGTTGATCCATCTACCAAACAGTTGACCCTGATGGAACTTCTCATATGCGTTTAATATGGGTATTTTTATTTTTATTTAATTTTGTATTTGTAGTAGGTACTATTATAAAGTAAATTTCCCAAAAAAATTATTGCTAGTTTTTTTTTAACCCGTGTCCCTTGTTAAAAATTGATGAAGATATCCAATAGATGCCCATTAGGGTATCCCTTATTTTTCAACTTGATTATTATCAACAAAAAAAATTGAAAAACTTTGAGGCCTCGTCGGCACGAGTTAAAATCATTGTAAACATATGAAATTTCTTATCTGAATAGGCCATAGTAATTGCAAAAAAGATAGAGGGTATGCTTTTTAAAATCGAAAAAAAAATTTTTTTTGTCATATAAGGGACACCTAATGCCCATACACCAGCGCGCCAGATCCTCTGGTCAGATATGCTGGTCAGGTCCGCTGACCAGATTCATAGGCTTGACAACAGGCCGGAATTTATACAAAGATTAGTCTGCGGATCTGTCTAGCAGATCAGGTGCCTTAGTGTATAGGTATCTTACGATAAAACTGTAGGTGGCATGTTTTAAAATCTTATTCTAATTATTTTTCATTTCATTCATTCCCATATACATAGTTCCCTCTTCAAACCTCCAGTGGAGCGGGATTTGAATATATGGATTAGAATCTGGAGTCCCCGACTCTACATGTTTTAATCTCTCTTTTCTGTCACTGATTGCTAACTAAAATGTTCGAAACTTTAGGTTGGTCACAGCAAAAATGCATCGCATTATAACAATCCAGAAGACTTTATACCAGACGGTGAATGGCGAGAAGATAGCAGAAGAAGCTACTCATTCGTCCATGAGACGGGTATAACAAAGTACGTAGATCATTTATTATAGTTATAACTGGATCATTTTTATAGAGCGCTGTACAAAAAGACTAGATCACTACTAGTCCTGCTGCTACTTTGTTGGAATTCTAGCCTCCTATTACAATCTAAAGTGATTTTAATGTTATGAGATAGTGAATCATATGAAACTATGTTTTTAAATTTAGGTAAAAGTTGAACTGTGCAAGAATATTTAATTTTTTTTTTTTTTTTTTTTTTTTTTTTTACGCCCATAGGGCTTTTTTACATAAACATTTTTAAATGATTACACAAGTAGCTATTCATTACCACCAGAGATGGCAACCAGACACTGTTCCCTAAAAATGCACTAGATTTGTGTTGAAAACATCAATATTGTTAGTATACTTGTTAGCCAGTGCGTGCATTCTTCATAGGTAGGTGAGTTTGCACTGTAATTGGTCGGTGATTGGCTACCAATACAGTAATATGCTAAAGCAGTATGTAGGAGACTAAAACACAACTCATCTTGCAGCTACAAAGTGGATGGATGATTGGGGATCCAGCTCCCTTTTTGCTATGTATATATTGTCTATTACAACATTATTTGTTTTTATTATAGACCCCACTACTACATGGTGCGTCTAGTCGACTTGCCAGATTACGAACATGTGACTTTTGAAGCTGTGGACTTAGAGGACAAAGATTGGCTTTTCGGTTGCATAGCGAAATATGTACATGGGACATACAGAGTTTGGTAAGTTTATCTTATTTTTACACAAATATTTCAATAGATGATGCAAGTAAAATTAAAAGTGTAGGAGCTATCTGTTTATCAGTGGGTTAGTTAAAGTGGGCTGTCTCGTGACCGCGGGCATTTCTCCTTACATGCTCCATTTTGTAGTCCTTGATTTTCCACCAAAAATATAGCACTAGAGCAATGATTTCTTCACACTTTTTAGATATCGATCAGAAGTGTGTTTGCGTCTTCTAATTTCCTGGTAATTCAGTTATTAAAGTAGATAGTCAAAAGCATGTGAACAAATTTTTGCCTTAGTGCTAAATTCCAAGGAGAAAGATTTTATGGAAAAACACCAGCGGGCACGTGAAAGTGCATCCGATTTATATAATATTTTCATAGTGTTCTGACAAGGTGGCAATGTTTCAAAACTAATCAACACAAAAAGTTGGTAAATGGTTACACAAAAAAAATGGCCAAGAGTCGTAAGTCCGCCATTTGGTCATGTGATAATATGTCAATTATAAAAATTGTGACTAATAAAACATTTCCATAAGCATTATTGACAAAATTAAGAAAGGTTTCTTACGATGGTTTGGTCGTGTAGAGCGAATGGATGATGAAATAACGGCTAAAAGAATATATAATGTGAGTGTGCCTGGATGTAAAAGTCGAGGCCGAGAAAGAGATGGTATGATCAAGTAAAACAAGTGCTTGAAAGTGGGCATGTGAGAAGTCGGAATAATCGACGTGCGTGCATGAGAAGATGTATGAATGTGGAGAAGTATGCCAGGACAGAGTGGTGTGGATTTCTATCCTCTCTGCCTACCCCTTCGGAGAAATGGCCTGATGTTAGTTAGTTAGTTAGTTGTCCTACCAATATTTACCGAGACTTAATAATTTTTAATTACGTTTGAATTCATTTAGCTTGAATGGGCGGCATCTGTCTGATCACGGATACTGGACAGCCTCTAGGGTCGGCAAGCGGCGGGTGGCCTCTCTGGACCTACGGGCCTTCCGCTTATCTTACCCACAGTGGACACACATCATTCTGCGAGTCTCCCCAACTCACAAGAAGGTACAAACAGCATCTTGAGTGTGTCCAAATACTTGTAGGCGTCAATGGTAGACAGGTATCAAATGCTAGGCTGAATAGGGAGTTTTTTAATACATCAGGTGGCCAATTGACCCAGCTTAAGACAGGTCAGGTAAGATGATCAGTCATACGCTTCAGTACCAGTCCAAGGTATCGCACATACCTATTGAGAAAAAAATATTAGTTTGAAAAATAATTCTTGTTCATTTATAATAATCGTAAAAGGTAAATAAACATTTCATGTTGACGGTAGCCAAATGCGCTACCATGACCTGTCATTGGCAGGGTTAAGTAGTAGCTTGATGAGCATACAACATTCCTCATTCTGTCTAGTATCTGAGATCCATATCTATACTGCTTTTTTCCACTTTGTGCGTAAAATTAAACTTATCTTTAATTCCATTTTGTACGATACTAGGTTCAAGTGAATGTTGATGTACACAAAAAAGATTCGCGCCTGGTTCAAGCCATCCTACCCGCCATATACAACCTAGTGGGGAAAACTATCGTAGCGGAAACTAGCCCTAACGCTCTGAGGTATAACATTACACTTCCGGGACTGGACATGTTGTACCAAGCCTTCTATCTTTACGTTGAACCTAAAAATTTCTGTCAAGGGGCAAAGATGCACCACGCAAGTGCAAAGTTAACCGTCCCGTGGGCTGAAGGACACGAAGTGTATCATTTTTTCACGTAAGTAGATAATAATTAAAATTGTTTTTTAGATAAACACATTAAAAAATATTATTTATCAATTCTTCATACTGTTTTTATGTGTCATGCACACATATTTCATTATCAACAGTAATAAAACTATTTGTTTCACAGTTCTTGCATTTATCTTGTACCCTTTTCTTATTTATTTTATTGTGTAATATCATACATAATTTGTTTATTTGTTAAATTATATTTAAGCCAAAAATATTGTGCTTACCAAATTTTAAGCATAATAATAATTTTGTCATTGTTATTAGCAATAACATTTCATACAAGATAATGTGTTTTCCAAATAATGAAAAATTGTTAAAAATTTAACTTATTTGACATAGTTTAAATACGTATTTCTTAATAAATAAAAATAGTTCAAGATATGTTGCTAAACAATGTTGTGTTTTTATATTAATTTTTGTACAATATTATTTGTTTAATCCTAATTATTGACATATTTGTAACTAATATACGATGGCTTGTCATATTGAAATTAAATCATTGTTTCAGGAATATTAAAAAATCGCCAATGAGAATTGTATTACAAAAAGCAAATCCATTCCAAAAGAACTATACAGAGTACCCCAGCATTGAATTAATCCTGGATCCTCAGTGCACATACAGTGTTAGGTAAATAGTTTTTATGTTAATTAGCCCTAAGGTTTAACACAATTCATTCAAATGCCTGATATCCAAACAATTCCTCCATATGTCCATACAATAGTTATTGTAATCCCCAGATACCAGAACAATGATTTTTTCACACATTTCGGATATTGACCAGAAGCATATCCATATCATCTTATTTTTTTAAATAATTTTCTTAATTAATGAATAATTTAGTAAACAAACGGCCTTATCCTATTCAGACTGTATATATTGTCAGCTAATATCTTCAAAGTTCGAATAAGAATGAGTTATAATTTATAATATTTTATGTTCACTGTAAATTAGAAATTTATGCGCTTTCAAAATGACATAACGTATTTGTTGTCAGCCACAAAGCTTTGAAAAAATTGTCACATATTATACTTCAAACTATCAATTAGAAAAAAAAGTTATGAATTCTACGAACAAAAAATTATGGAAAGCCCTCATTTGTGCTTGTTTTTCAATTCAGGGTAACTAAAGGAGACAACAAAATAAAAATGATCAGTAACTAAAGAGCACATAAAATTATAGGGAATTAGCGTGTCAGTTTTTATTTTATTATCTTACTTTCCGTACAAACAAAATTAAAACCCCATTTGCAAAATACGAAATTTGGTACCTCTCTTAATGTAGTTTTTCAATTTTAAGTATCGGCTCGTCTCCCTACGATATGTTGGGGCAGCTCTCGCGGCACTATGCGACCTCGCTGCCCGCGTACGTGGCGGCCATAGTCCTGCTGGTGCTCCGGCACTGGGCCACCTCCATGCAGCAGGCCGGGGGCGGCACCAGCTCCTTCCACTCGGTGCTCTGCAACGAGCAGATAAAGCCCTACTACCTCACGGTGCTGGCCAGACTATGCACCTTGCCCTTTGTGTAAGTGGATGTTAAATAAATGTTCTAAGATAATATTGTCCGTGATTTATATTATGAAGAAAACGACAATACAACGAGTTAGCGATAAATTTGTTGTTTTCAGTTTTCACATTAATATCCATGTCTGAAAATAGTTTGCAAGTCCTACGATTTAAAAAAAAATACATTTTAAATATCGCCAGTAAAATATTTTATGAAATTTATGTTAGAAGCACTCACTTTGTAGTTATTCATTATAAAAGAAATGACAATGATGATGACATGAACATAATATAAATTTTGGTTTCAGCCAATTCCCCCACCTGCGGAAGCTGGCTCCGGTGTTGAAGGTCGGGTTCTCTGGCTCCCAGACCTTCATCCTGCTGCCCATCATCCTCCACATGATGGCCCTCGGGGCTCTGCACATCCTGGCTGCCGGCTGCTGGGCGATGCTCATCTTCTCCGGACAGTTGGCACACAAGATCATACTCAGGTTAGACATTAGGAGTAAAAGGAGTACTGAGATTTTTAAAAAATGATTATTTTCTTTAACCTCCAAAAATATAATTAGCATACTTAGTTTCTCAGGTCTCAAGAAGCTATATTTCTAGCATGGGACCAAATTAGCGACACACAGACAATGTGGCTGCAAAATGTTTTTTTTAATGAAAAAGTAAGAGAATTAGGTAAAAACTGCCTCGCTAATTTCCGAGAACTTGGACTGAGTATTTATATCAAACACATTCAGTCTTTCACTGTGTCAACAGAACATACACACATAAATACATTCTAATATTTAAATCAAACTAGATTTGGGTTCTATTTGTTTATTTTTATGCAATTACAGCGAGGCACTCTAATTTCTCCTGCTTGGCGGCGCTGTTGTAGTTGTAGAACAATGTACCAAGAGACCTCTCAAATGTCATTGTTGTTGAAGAGTATCGCGGTACAACACATAGTGAAGGCATTGTTATGAGTTCAAAAATGTGAGAATTTACAAAAATAATCGCTTCGAACTTACAGAAATTTATTTTAAAAAACTAAACATAGTTTTGACAGGTCTACATTTACAGTAGCGCCAACTTGGTGTCGATTTTGTGAAGTACTCGAATTATCCTGCCATTGTTTCTCCTTGTTAGAACATTTTCATGGCCACAGTTTTAAACAGTCTTAATTAGTACATTTTACAAGATAATTGCATATGTATGTATAAATCCAATTACAGCTTTTAACAAATATGAAACGAATGCTAAATAAAAAATTTGAACTAAGAAAATTTAAAATTAGAAAGAAAAAAAAAAGAGATGCACTGCAGGGAAGGTAAGGGACGGTTAGGTTAGGGAAAAGGAAAAAGGATGTGAAAGATACAATGAATATTTAATATGGAGTTCTATAAAATAAATGCCAACTCAATCAATCAATACATAAACATAGACCATCGAGAAACAATAATGTACTTTATAACCAATTTTTTCTTGAATAATGATTTAATTCCCAGATTGTTAGCTGTTGGGAAGAGTGGAGGAGGCGCTCGGGTCTGGGAGTGGGCGGCCGGGGGGCTCCGTAGGGCCCCAGGGGCTGGCGGAGCGCTGCTGGTGGCCCTGGCCACGGGCTCCTGCGGGGCAGTCGCCCTAACTGCCGGCGCCGCATTCTACTTCTTCCTTGTAAGTTTCTAGACAAGGAGCATCGCTGGCTGATCTTTCAATACAAATTAAGGATTGAAAATACAAGTGTATGAAGGAATTTTGTTGTAAAAATAAAAATCTGTGATGTTGCAAAAAACATATTAAAAAATAAGCATATTTTTTAATAATTGTTTCAACATTTATAATCTACCTACCTCGTGTTGTATAAATGTCTGCCTTTATAGTTATACCTAGTTAAGCAGACAGTTCAAAATCCAGTAAAAACTATTACAATAATGTAGTATATTATATTAAAGCGTGTTATTAAACCATTAAACTATATTATTATAATCAGGTTAAATGTTTTTAACTCAGTATAAATAAGGTTTAATTCAGGTTTCTGC
>JAGVSP010001107.1:0-49029 GCA_022494985.1 Micrasema minimum
TAGTTTATTATAGTTGTACAGAATTCTTACTTGGATATTAACAATCATCATTATTCTTATCTTTAAACAATTAAAATGCATGTTAAAAAAAATACTGAAAAAATGTTATAGACCAGATGTAAAATGCGTTTGTCAATGGCATTGCCCTTTTTGCATTCCATCGTCCATATAAAAATATGTACTGGAATAGTTTATATAGAGTTCGCTAGTCGAGATTAACAAATATAGTATTTACTCTCAAAAAGTCTTTAAAGCTTTCATAATTAAGTTATTAGTATATTTTTATAAATGAAAAAGTTTTTTAATTTACCATTGTCCTGTTGATGTTGAGAAAACAGTTTTTCATTGTTTATAACCTATCGTTTACTCAATTAAAAAAATATTATAAATTTTAATTTTGGATCACAAAGGTTTACAATGAAAGGCCAATGCGATCATACATACATGCGATTAAAATGCACAGGCAATGCGCGTTATACTCAATTCAATTGCAGCCCATTTAAGCAGCTTGCAAGTTTGAATTAATGAACTGGCAGCGATTGAATAGAGTAAAACACGCTTCATCTGCATTTAAAAAATCACTTTATGCATAAGCTAAGAGTGTGTTTTTTTTTTTTGTTCAAAGATTAAAAATTTATTTAAAAAATCGTTAAGTTTTCAAAATATTTTGAATACTGATTTCACAGTGTTCAAGTAACATTATTTAACTTGTGCATATACGATACTTTTACTATTCGTGTAATACCTATGATTAAACAATGATGTCTAATAAAAATAAATTACTTGAAAACTTGAGTGTTTAATTTAATTTTACATAAATCCTTATTTTTATGTGTATCACTTTTTTTCTTATGATTTATGAAGATTAAAATCTCACAGTTAAATAAAACCAACACTTTATTTATTGAATAATATTTTAAATTTGTGTAGGTAACATAGTTAGCTACTACAAAAATATTTTTTCCTTTTTAAAAATATAGTGTTTAACAATACTACTAATAAAAAATTTATATTTAATATATCATGATATTAAAATATTAATTTATTATTAACCACCCTATCTTTATATTTTTTATGTAATACTAATTTTAAAATAAAAAATAGGTAACATGTTACCTGTGTATACTTAAAAATACTTGGCATATTACAACCCCTTTGTATCTGAATTTAACATGAGAAACATTTAAATTTAAACAACCTTATTGCTTTTTAAAAAAAAAAAAAATCCTCACATGCTACTCCAATCAAGGTTACAGATTCATTATAAATATATATAAAAAGCATTATAAATCAGTAGCAAATGGCAGTGGCACACAACTTACAAGACATTCATGAAAATGTAAAGATCAAAATAATCCATAAAAGGTTTTACATTTCATTTGTATAAAATTGACAACCAATAAAAATGAACAACCATAAAATTACTTGCTGATAGTTCAATACTAGAAATAAATATGAATGAGGAGATATGGTATATATATACAAAAACAGCATTACATCAATTATCCATAATAATTTCAAAATAGTTTCTGACCTCAACCCCCTATGTTGCTACATATATTCAGTCTCTTCCAATTTTGTGTGTAACTTCTGGTGCATCAACTCGAACTATGGATTCTGCGATGGTAAAGTATCCTAAATAGCTGGCAGTGTCAGGAGTTGTATCTATATGGTAGTGTCCTCCCTCTCCGTGGTGGCTGAATGTATGAAAATGTTGCACTCTCAAATCCAAACCCTACAAATATTTTTAAATTTTGTTTACTTGCTTTAAAATACAACTTTATGCAGTTATGATATTTCTACAGACACTTAGATACAATACTTCTGTTGCGTTGTAGTTAATATACGGGAAGGCCACATTCGCAAGCGGTGTGAGTGAAAACAGCGAACGATGGAAAAAATCAAATGTATTGTTACATTTGATTTCTTCACTCCGTCGCTATATTTGCTCTAGCCGCCCCATGCTTGTGAAAGTAGACCCGTTTGACTTATATTGTTTAAAGTATGTAGATTGTATCCACCTTTTTCCGATTATACTGTAATAATTATATGAAACTCTTTTTAACAAAGGATATTCTTTTTTCAACTTACTCCATCGTAAGGACGCACATGCTATTTTCAGTAAATCTGAATAGTCTTACAGAATTTTTTTTTAAATAACATTATTTCGATTTTTTACTTACAGGATCATGTGAAATAAGAGTCCCTACGTTGATGAGTGGAGCAGACATGTCAAAGAAATTCAACCAATTATCAACATCCTCATCAGAGTTTAAAGGTGTACTAGAGAAATCTGGCATTATGTGTTCTTTACTTTTGCCTTCATTTAACAAAAAAGTACCTCCCAAACCTGTCACAAATAATAATATTAGAATGTATTAAGAAGGTAAATATAGACAGTTCCTACGTATACTCTCGAATTTACATTTTTTCAGTAGTGCAAATTCAAACCACTAATTTGACATTTTACATCAGGCACAGTTTCGATCGTTTTTGTTTTGAAAAAAACACAAATTTAAAAAGAAGGTTTTTTCCTTACTACCCGAAAGTATTTAGAAAATTGGATAGTGTAATGCGCACTGTACATGGGTCAGAAAACAGAATAGTTTTTCTTGTCCAGTTTCTTTTGTTCAGAAAACTGTTCAGTTGGTCAAAAGGCACGATGAATATGTATAATTTTTTATGTGTGATCGTAAGTGTTATTATCATATGTTTGCACACAAGAAATTGTTACTTAGAGCCAATAATTAAATAAGCGGTTATTAGTTTTTTACGTATTTTAAAGACATTCAATATATCAATAACTACTTTTACATAAAAACATTAACTGTCAGGTCAGCCAAACGTCACGCCATGCATTCAATATTCCATCCAGTTTTTTATTACACGTGACAGTTCACAAACTGAACAGAAACTTCTTCAGTTTTCTGACCTATGTAAAGTGCGCTTAAGACAGTAAAACAAAATGTTTTTTTTTGCAGTTTTGACAGTTTACGTAGGGAGCTAGCCAATATGAAATTTATATTTATATATATACGCTCACCAACTGGTTTTTCTTTGTAATGTTCTTGTAACGTCTTTCGTATGGAAGATATAAAATCATCACGGCCAATTCTTCTCTTACATACAACTTTGATTACCTGCATGAGAAAATGAAAATGAGTTGAAGAAGAAAATAAGGCACTCTATTTTTTTATAATTAATAGGAATCGTGATCAAATTCAGCCAAGAGATTCTTCTGGAAATACCTTTAGGTTAAATATTGAAAATGTCAAAAAATAGTCTAAAAAAACATGTATTAAGCCCCGACTTGATGCAGAATTTCTAAAAAGTGGGGACAAGCTCATCCTTCAAAAAATATATACCTACCCATATACCAGTTGAAATTAATTTCTTAAGGACCCGTTTTATAAACATCCGTTCGTAACGTTTGATCTACTAATCGGGTAATATTCAATACAAAATGTATGAAATAACACCTGATTAGCGTTACTAACAGATGTTTATAAAGCCGCCCCTTACTACATTTCACATCATTATTATTACTATTATTATTTAATATTAGGCGAGCAGCTTAAAGCTGATATGCCTAAATCGGACAGTTAGTTAGGTTTAAACTTGTCCAGTCCATTCTTAAACCCGTTCACACTATTCGCAATGACCAGCTCCTGCGGTAGCACGTTCAGCTATCTACCACCTATTGCTCAGGAAATGTTTTCTTGGGTTCTGATTAAACCGGGTCTTCTCCAGCTTAAGGTTGTGGCCTTGAAGTCGTGCGTTGTTTTCAGTTTGAAGATTTCACACAATTTATTACACTTATAGTGACGGGTTCATTATCTTGTATGTTTCAATTAAATCACCCCTTTCCCGTCTTTTCTTCAGTGTTGTGAGACCAAGAGTTTCTAGTCTCTGCTCATTTACGGAAGTTGTTTTAGGCTAGGAGATAACTTAGTGGCCCGTCTTTGGACTCTTTCCAACATATCGATATCCTTAGCAAAGTAGGGACTCCATATCTGAAAACCGTATTCCAGCATCGGTCTGATGTAGGATTTATATGTTTGTATAGCATTTTTGGTGTTATGTATGAAAAAGCTTTTTTAATCAGATAGATAGTTGAATTGGCTTTTTTTGTTATATATTGAATATGTGACATTCCCATTTCAAATCTTCAGTTATCGTTATTCCAAGGTCTCTCTGCTGTTTCACGGCCTTCAAAACTACACCATTTAGGTTATATGTAACTTGGGGGTTTTAGGGCCGATGTGGAGAACTGTAGACTTGTCGACGTTGAGCGTGAGAAGCCATTTTTTCGGTCCATTGGTGAATACTGTCCAGGTCTCGCTGTAGCTGGATTGACTGAGTAAGTGGATTAGCCATGGAACTTTGTATTGTCTGAGAAGATTTTGGACTTTTGACTTGATGGTTGCTGACAGGTCTATGATGTACAGTATGAAGAGAACCGGACCAAGTACGGATCCTTGCGGAACACCACTTAACACTGGTTCCTCACGTGATAGTCCATCACCAACACGAACTTGTGATATAGTTTGGCTAGCAGTCTTCTAGTTGGTACTCTGTCAAATGCTTTTTCAAAGTCTAGGTAAATAATGTCAATCGGTTTACTTTCATTTATGATCTATGGTCCATTCATTCAAACATTCGAGAAAGTTTGTTATGGTGGATCTTCCTGGCATGAAACCGTGTTGCTCGTCGTTGATAATATTTTTTTCCAATAAGAAACTCTCGAAGTTTTTGAACAATTAACTTTTCTATGCTTTTACACAGAATACTTGTTAAGCTTATCGGTCTGTAATTACTTGGGTCATCTGTTACCTTTTTTGTATATTGGTGTGACAACAGCTTTCTTCCAGTCGCGGGGTAGTTTTCCTGTATCAAACGAGCTTTGCATGAGGAGAGATACTTGCTTGCTTATTTCTGGGGCACACTGTTTCAAGGCGATGGCTGGAAGGTTATCTAAGCCCATGGAGGTTTCTTCTTGAAGGTCACTAAGAATAATTTTGACATCTTCCTCTGAGAAACACATATCACAGATAGGGTTTGGCACCCATTCAATTAAGTCTATCTCTGGAAGTGGTCCATCGGGTTCCTTGACATACATTTTATTGAATTCATCAGAGAAAGCTTTGGCCATATCAGTCTGATTTGTTAAAGTTACGCCGGCTGAATTTACAAGGTATAGCGGTATGGTTGTTTTCGAAGATAATTGCTTGTTTATATAACTGTAAAATGGTTTGGTTCCACTATTAATTAGATTACTTTCAAAACATATCCTCGCCTCTCTTATTCTCGCTGTTACTGCACATTTTTTCATGGTGCCACCATTGCAAACTAATCAAGGCATATTAATTTAGCTTATCAATTAATTACGGTAGACTGATTTGATCATAATATTATCAAAAGAGATGAATGTTATGAAATTTTTATCATCTCAATAATATAAAAACACGTGACTGGTTATAATATGATGTATACCTTTCCTTGTTTTCCTTGAGTCATAAAAAGATTAGCCAATAGGGCACACCTTGTTTCAGTCTGGGGTAATATTTCCAGCTTGCATTTTCCTTCTCCATTGGGGGCTCCGATAGGAACAATACTTGCGATCCTACTTTGTTGATTAACTACTCCATCTTTGACAGATATATTTATGATTCCCTGAAAATTCATAACCATTCAACAACCATCTGTACCAATTTTTTAAAACCCTTCCTGCATTACAGATTATGAAATCACATTTCTACATAATGTAGGTAATATATTTTATAACTGAAGTTTTCTAATAGGTCTAATTATATAATTAGAGTTGTCCTGACTCCCAAATTAAACATATGAAATAATGTAACAACTTTTGTTTCATGAAATTGAATTTTCATGCTCCATTGTAACTAATTATTTTAATTGTGTACCTAAAAATGCGCAGAAGAATTTAAACACTTTTTGTCGTCTGTCCATGCAATGCAATGTTCTATGCCACATTTTAAATATGTCTGCTTTAGCTCAGTCCAGGTTTGTATTTTAATATTATCGACGGTAGAAAGGCAAAGTTACCAAGTACCAAGCAACATATAACATGTGCAAAGGAAAATGTTACCAAGTGACAATAATTCATGTCGCTTGGTATCATTTTCCTATGCACATATTATGTTGCTTGGTGACTTTTTACTTTCCACCGTCAATATGGTAAAAATTAGGGTTTAAACCATTTTATCTTGGTGAGAATCTTTGCTGCTTATTAGACACGTATTACTAAAGAACTATTGTTAGAGGATAAAATTGTAAATATGCTTAAATCACCTCACAATTAACTCCCAAATATGGCCACGGTGCTGCTCCAGCTCCGATGGCGTAAACAGGATCAAATCCTGTTAACTTACAGATATCTGGAACATTGTAAACCTTCTCGCGTGTCACTAATGGCAAAAGGTACGGAGGTCCTCCAATGTCGAATAGTTGAGACTTTCCCCCTAGACCTTAAAGGAAATGTAGTTTATTTTGAAAAAAAAATTATGTACTTTTTTAATTTCTTTGTGTTCAATATAACATAAATTATTGTGGTGCTCACACAGAAATTGCAAAAACTCACAATTTTATGTTATATTTGTTAACTTAAGTCTTTAAACCCTTAAAGTACTGTGTTTGAAACGATCCACAGCATCCGGTGATGTAATCTCGGGTCCATAACAAATGTTGATTCATAACTTTTACAATTGTATTTTACATATATAATGTTTTTTTTATCAGTGTGTAGTTAGTGTCTCTGTCTGTCCATAATAACTCATTTGATTTTTTTTTAAAAGCTGAAAAACTCATTTTAAAAATCATCAAATATCAAAAAAATAATTCCGGTGTAAAAAGGTTTGATTGGAGATTAGCAAATATACCAGTGTTATATTTTGATTATTTACGGAGATATTCATTATTTAGTGAGGTTTTGCAAAGCGGGTTACATCACCGCAAGGCGAGGGAAAGAGTTTATATTTCATACTTATTGAACATGATCATGTTAACTACATAGCCCAGTCAAATTAGGTTTTTTTGCCTCAACTAATTCGGATGTTATTGATTCTTTTTTTATGTTGTTCAGTGATGTCCAGGGAAGGTTGCATCAAAAGTCCGGATGAATAGGAGGTGAGCTTAAGTCAGGATTTTCAAAAAAACTAGAAAAAAATGGGTCTTTTTTTTGTTTTTTCAAAAAAACTCAAAAACGCTTAACCCAACCAAAAATAGTTGTATGAAAAACGTAATAGAAAACTAAATATTCTATAAAATTGGTTCTTTTAATTTTTTTAGTATCTCTTTATGGTTTTCGAAATAATCTCATTTGAAAAATCACATATTTTACTGTTTTTTTCCTGTCAACATCTTTTGCCTCGGAAACGGGCTTATACCTCGTAAACCGTACCTCGCACGATAAAAATGCTGAAAAAATTTATAGTTATAGGTAAAAAATGTGTGTGTGTGTGTACGCCATGCACCAACCCTATTATACAAATACTGGGGCAAATTAGCTAGATTATTATTACATTACATTATATAAACAATATTTAACTTTTTAAATGATTTATTGAACGCAAAAACGTAAAAAGATAAATGAGAAAAGGAGTAAAAATATAAACAATTTATTTATTATGGCTATCTACCGCCAGTATTTGTATAATAGGGCTGGCGCATGGCGTACACACACACGCAATTTTTTACCTATAACTATTATTTTTTTAACTTAAAAAAAACGCTATATACTGTTTTTTTTGTAAATTTAATGTTCTACAATTTTAGTTACGAGCATTTTTATCGTGCGTTGTACGGTTTACGAGGTATTATAAGCGTCATTTGACCGAGGAAAAAGATGTTGACAGGAGAAAATCAGTAAGATATGTGATTTTCAAATGAGATTATTTCGAAACACTATAAGAGATACTAAAAAAAAAACAAATGTAAATTTTTATAGAATTTTTAGTGTTCTATTATTTTTTGTTACAACTTTTTTTGGTTGGGTTAAGCGTTTTCGAGATTTTTTCAAAAAAAAAAAAAATAGGGCTGGCGCATGGCGTACACACACACATTTTTTACCTATAACTATTAATTTTTTCACTTTAAAAAAAACGCAATATACTGATTTTGTAGTAAATTTAATGTTCTGCAATTTTAGTTATGAGCATTTCTATATGCGAGGTACGGTTTACGTGGTGTAAGTCCTTTTCTGAGGCAAAGATGTTGACAGGAAAAAATCAGTAAAATATGGGATTTTTCAAATGAGATTATTTCGAAAACTATAAGAGATACTAAAAAAATTAAAGAACCAATTTTATAGAATATTTAGTTTTCTATTACGTTTTCATACAACTATTTTTGGTTGGGTTAAGCGTTTTTGAGTTTTTTGAAAAAAAAAAAAAAAAAGACCCCATTTTTTTCTAGTTTTTTGAAAATCCTGACTTAAGCTCACCTCCTATTCATCAGGACTTTTGATGCAACCTTCCCTGGACATCACTGAACAACCTAAAAAAAGAATCAATAACATCCGAATTAGTTAAGGCAAACGCTTAGTTTTTGGCTAATTAGACTGGGCTATACAAGGAGGATTGTAACCTCATTAGGCACAAAATATTTAATGGATTTATCTTAATATTTTTGTTGTTACCAAGGTTTGTGGCATATTATGGAATTTGTCAATATGTCATTTGTGAGGGAGAAGATTCTGGTCCTCTATACTGAACATGAATCCCCATCTACACTTCACCTGCCAGCTCAGCGGTGGTCAAGAAATCTCTATAAAAATTTATTTAAAAGAATTTATCAAAGCGAATCTAAATGAACAAAATCATCTGAACACGCTGACAAACATACGGGACGTGGACCTGGGAAGAAATAAAATATAGGAGTCACAATACAACAGTTAATAACAAAAATATTAAAAACAAAATTTTTATTATTGGAAGCTTATGTTATGTTTTTAGTTTTGAGTCCTTTAGACACAATAATAATTGTTTATATTTGGCAAATTAAAATATGAATATACAAAATTATGCTGAATTTGGTAATTAAGACTGAAGATTAGGCACTTCTCTATTTGTCATTTTTTATAAAGGTGATTGAAAATAATTACCTGGACAAACTAACGTAAAAGGGTCTCTGGTTAAGTCTGGGCAGTCGGCAACTTCTACTAAAACTTCAGCAAAGTTTTTAACAAGTCCCTCGGATAGAACTAAAAAAAAAATATGTTAAAATCACAAATAATCGACTCAAGCTAACAGCATGTACCTTGTAAAAATTGATATATTATTATTGATACCCGTGCAATATAAATGTTACTTTTAAAAAGTTTTACAAACCTCTAACGACTTCTTCTTTTTCTGGTTGATATAAATCTTTCCGTGTAACAGGAACCGTGTTGATATCGACATTCTTTATACATGCCATCCTTAACTTTTATTTTGGAGTTGTCCAAACCTAGTAAAACACAAATACATTTAAATAGGCATCTATAAGGTTAATTCACTGTATGTTTACTATTTTCTTTAAAAATTGTTATTCAAAATGGTATAGTGGTTTGATTTTTATTTTACAATAATACGACCAGCTGTCACCTGTCACCTGCCACAACACGTGACAACTGACAACGCACCTGTCAACTGTCAGTGTCAGATTTGAACTTTCTATTTACTTCTTTGCAGTTTAGAGGTAAGAGGGTAATAAGTAGGTACTACAGGCTAAGGTATATTACATTAATCTATATGAGGCTAAGTACGAGATGGGTTTAAATCATGATATGTGTGTGCAAGGCTGCAATACAGGACCAAAGGACAAAAATACAATAAAAGGGATCAAAATGTGATTTAAAAAAATTTACTCCATGTATTACACTCCATATAAAATAATAGACTCGACTCAACCATCGAATTGTACGAATAGTAAAGGGTGCCCTGAGGAACACAGCATATTGGGCGGTTAAATTGAATCAGCACAGTTTTCAATTTTTGGCAAACTCTTTTTACATGTAGATTCCAAAAAAAAAAAACGATTATTTATGAATTCTAGATAAATAAATATATTGTTTAAACCACTTCTGCTTAACAATCACATGGAGATTTTCTCCGATGGAGACATTCATAATAATTGTGGTCTATAATGTTTATATTTTGGTTTCGTTTACTCGCATGTGTTGAATGAATCATCATAGCTTTTCGTCGTCGAAGAAACAACACCGCCTAAACGGTCGAAAGAAAGAAAAGTGTCTTATGTTATTTGTCTCTTCTGTAAAATTCTACTTCTGGCATTTGGGCGGTATTGTTTTTTCGTCAACGTTTTGTTTTTTTTATGTTTAAAATTATTCTAGTATCAGAGCCCATTTCAAAATGTTGACTGTTGATGCTGACGATAAATGCTGAATCACACTTATTAAGAGAGACGATTATCAATGTTTATAAGAGCTGAGATTCAAATTACCAAGGGTTCAGCAATTTTAGAGAATAGCTTAACCTCTCACCAGGCAGTTGATTTTTTAACTATTGCAGGTAGCACTACACTCCTACACTGGCGTCATGCGCAACAGCAAATACAAAACATTCATATTTATTAATATTTTGCTTTTTTGGTGATAGAAGTTGTATCTTATAATAAAATAAGTAAAATTTTAAGAATTGGTATTTTCTTACCTTTTAGTAGGAGTGTTAACTTGTAAATCTCAGTGTATAAAAGTGAGTACTTATGTTCTCTTCCACTGATAAGCACTTGAAAAATATAGGTATCAGTAGTGTTTCAAACTCATTTATTTATACAAATAACTTGATTAAGACTAAGTTATCTTTTTGATGTCCGGTAAAAGTTCTTATCGTGTAGATAACTTCATACATTCAAGTACTTACCATATATAACAAGTCTAGGGCAATAATAGAATAATCAAAGCAAAGGTTTAATAAACTATAAATATTTATTGACTTAATGGTACTAGAGCACCATCTTTGACATTATTATTACATTTATATGGACAGTAATGAGTGATATTTTAAAAAAATATACATAAGGTGATAAGTACTAAACAGATAATAATTATTAATAATATGTACTGCATGTTAGAATTAATTCAGAGAATGATTTGGTTTAAATTACTGTTTGTTTTAAATGTTTACAATTTTTTATAAATAAATAATAAGTAAAATTTTAATAATAATTAACTCATGATGTCAATTTGGTCATGAAAGGATACCTACATTATGAAAGCTGACGCATACAATTTTATATTTTGGGTGTACATCATGTTCAATATTGATGTATTTATTAAAAAGAATACAAAACGGTTAAATAAATTTGTCCTCACTGGGGTAACCCGTGGCGAGGACTAATTTTACAATATTAAAAAAAAAAAAAAATATATTACTTACATAAAATCTGATATTGATTGAGTTTTGTTATATAGAATTTAATTTCTCTTACACTTACATAAGTTAAATGTGTAGGCTTACCAGACTACCCATATTTTCAAGGTTCTGTCCGTGACATATTTTAAGAATTATCAAGTAGTCTGTATTTTTAAATTTTTGTTGTAAAAGACATCATGTTTTACATGTATATATAAATGCTGCAAAAACTAGTATCCTTAATTTATGTGGAAAAAATATATGGAATAACAAAACTCGTAGTAGTATACAACCCGAAAACTGGTGAATCATATTTGGAGTCGAATGTGTAAGATGATTTTTGAATCAGATCTACAAAAAAAAAATTTTCTCCTTTCAGAGCTTTCATAAGTACTGTAGATTAAGTAAAATTGTATGAATTCTTGTTTAAAATTAAGTTTTTCCTAGTATTAAATTTGACTAAATAGATTATATTTAGTAATAATTTGTAAGATTTTTTTTTTTAAAAATCAGCTTCATACTCAATTTTCTCAAAAAGTATAAGTCAAATAAAAAAAATTATTCTACAAAATCGACTCCAAATATTATGTAGATTCACTGGTTTCCCGCTTGTACATCGAGTTTTGTTACACCATGTATTGACAAGTCATGCGTGTACACAAATTTCAATAAGACAATGAACTAGGTTTGAATAAGATATTGTACAATAATTTTGCATTTGTAATACTTATTTAATGATTTACTGATTATGGTAGCATTGTCAACAGTGAAAAAATATAATATGATAACGAAATCAAGAGAGAAAATCAATTTGTCTCAATATTTGCGCCAATGATCAATAATATTATTATGTAATTTAAGAAAACATTAACACTGTATCAAGTGGTGATCAATATAAATCAATTTATTGATAAAATATATCATGACACTGATACACCTAATATAAGCATCACGCACACATTTAGTTATATACCTACATAATATTATAATGCACCTGTAATGGTTAATTTTCGGTTAGATAATTTTATAATTTATAATATGTATAGTATAATATATACAATATTATTGTACCTATCTTGAAATTTATTGAAAAATAGATTTTGAAGTGATCGCTTCGTCATGCTTAGTAAAATTTATTTGAACAAATAGTACAGTCGTATCTCATAATATTATTACAAACAAATTCTTCTATGGCAATTTGTCGTCAAATTATAAGTGGAATAATTATCTGTTTGGTGATTGACTTATGTCAACTATATTGATGTTAGATTGTTATAGTATGTTATCAAATTCACAGTTCGAAATATCTTACAATTTTTATTTCAGACTACTTAATTTGAAGTCGGGAAATATATTTGTAAAATGAATAACATGTCCAAAAAAAATTGAATATAGCAATTATTATTTTTTAAATACAATATATTGAGTACGTGGCTTCGTATATTTACAAACATGGTTAAACCTGGTGTAACTGTTAGGTTAAACATGGTATAAATTATTTTTATTAATTTCTAATCATGCATGTAAAAAAGTAATAAATAGTATAAAGTAAAAAAAAAAAATTTAAATAGATGCTAACGTAGGAAATAGTTTACTTCGAGTTAAATTAAAATCTACATAATATAGAATGTTAAACAAATAATTCAAAACAGCAAGTAGATATTTAATAAAGGTTTTATATTAAATGTCACAACAGTTTGGGGATCATAGTAAAACATACCTATTTTAGATAAGTTGACACTACAAAAAATAAAGCATATTATTTTTTTTTTGTGATTCCTCTCTTTAAGATTTTTTAAAGGGAGAAGAATTGCAAAAAAGAAAATGTTAAATTATAATAAATTAAGTGCAACAAAAATCGATGTAACAAAACAATTCCAATAACAAAATATCAAAATAGTGTAGGTAACGTGTTTAAAATAACAAATAATAATGCACATGAAATTGGTAACAACAATATTATAATAATCCGGTAATCACACACCTCAAATTCAAACTAATATTGAAAAACTATTCCATTATTAAAAATTATTAACAGTTTACATAAAAATCTTACTTTTTCTATAAATATTTTATCATTCCTAGATAAATAAAAAACTGCAAATGTAAACCTTATCCAAAATACCTAAGGGTGTTATTATATACGCACGACCGATGTCGATCGATGGCACCGATCAATGAGAAGGGCAAATGGCGCGGCGCGGGCGGGATCACGCGAGATGCAAGACTCATGGATCGATGTCGGTCTCGCGCATATGTAATAACTCCTTACCATACATAAATAACAAATAAAATATACAATATGCAAATTTTTTATTTTACTTTATAAAAAACGTTTTACTTTGGAAAAACCTTATAATTAAAATTTTTAAATAAATCACAAAGAATACTGTTTTATAAATAAATTTACAATTTACAATGCCCATTTTAAAAAATATGATCAATGAAAATAATAATACAAGTTCAGCCATCTTCAGATACTTTTTACCCGACATGTAACAGACAGAAGATAAAATTTATTGATGTTAGAAAATTGTAAGAAATTTGTCACGAAAGCATTTCCTGGGTGGTTGATAGCTGGAACGAGCTACCGCAGGAGCTGGTCATTGTGAGTAGTGTGAAGGGGTTTAAGAATGGACTCAACGAGTTGACCAAAGTTTGAATCTAACTAACTGTCCGATTTAGGTATATCAGCTTTAAGCTGTTCGCCTAATATTAAATAATAACAAATTAAATTTTCGATTTTTTTTCGAGAAACATTTTATGTATATTTATGTTGTGTATGTAAGAAAAAAAATCATGAAAATTTTATCAGTCAATGTGAAACAAGATAGATATTCAGGAAAGCTCTATTCATTTTAGTGGCAAAAGTTGAAGCATTAAATATTGCAAATAACAAATTTTATTCTAATTTCACTCTATTGTCATGGTACTAAATTAGAACATTGATATTCCTGGTTTTCTATTATGAAACTAGAGTATTTCTTGTATCCACTTCCAAGCTACGTAAATGGGATATTTAAGTAGTCTGAAATCTATAATAATTATTTATTTATAAAAATATTTTTTATGTTCGACATTAACATCCACCCTAAAAAAACAATTACAAGACTATTCTGCATTAAAATTATAATTATAATAAATTATAATAACGGAAATTTGGTTGGTAATATTAGCTTGGTAAAGTTCGCGCCATGTAAAAAGACGCTGGCGGTCAAGTTGCGCACTGGCAAATTAAGCAATTATCGGCCCTATTTGCGACGCGGGGTGGGCGGGTCACTTGCGCAGATCCACCCCCTCCACTTTCCTCCAGCGTCTTTTTACTTGACGCGACCTATAACCCTAATAAACAATGGATGCAATCATTTAAATAAAAAGGTCAATCTAACATCAGGTCATATTACATTTTTTGGAAATTTAAAATAGAAATCTACGCCATTTATGATATTTCCACATACTTAAAATTGCATTTTTTAATTTTTATAACGGTTTGTGCTTTAAAATAAGAATTGATTCATGGTAGAGTGGTTTTTATTCGGAGATCATTATACTCAAAAGTTAACGATTGTACTGGGCCACCAAGCAACTCAAATATGATTAAGTATCGATATAGGTATCACAAAACTCTTTAATGAGAAAACAGCAAATAGATCACTAACTACGTAAAGCAGAAATTAAAAACAACTTGGGCATGTTTTTGGAAAATGAACAATGGTTGATGTCGCGCCACCATTTACATGCAATATGTTAAGTGATGAGTTTTTTAAGGTTTTATTTTACTTAAAGATAATTAAATATAAATTTTTTACATGTAACAGCACATGATTTAACAATTCTAACCGTACAATCACCAGCGTAGCATTTCTGCTTAGGAAAATACATCTGCCAAGGACCCCAAACTTGAGGGGTAAAATGGTCAAAACATGAAATTTGTATTTTTAAATAAACAAAATAGTATTCCTAGACATTGACTAGACTCTGGCCCTGACGATCGCAGTCATGAGAATAATCCAGCTGTATTATAGAAATCATTCAGTCATAATCATAGTCCGCCTCTTGAAGTGTGTAGAGTTTCTCGTGGAACATACATTTGGCATAGTTGACTTGGTGAGTGACCCAGCGAGCGAGATCGGCCGTATCGCAGTGCACCTGCGGCTTGCGGACTCCCACGCCACCCGGGCCATCCACGCGGACTGTCAACTCGATATAGTGGGAACCCGCCCCATTGGAGGCAGCCTGACAGCTTAGTAGATTGCTGTAATTTAATGACATAATTATATTAGGATCTTTGACAAAAATATTGTAAAGTACGTTGGTTGTGATTGTGATCTCCAATGTGTGCAATTAAATATTTCATGAACAAACATAATTATAAGTACTGTCATCCAGCGAAAGCGTTTTGGCTGGCTGTCTCGAGAAATTTAAGCATGCTGATTTTACAAGGCGTTTTGGGAAACTGGCGGCTGATCGCTTAGATTGAAGGCAGTAATGATGATGATTATGACTAATATAATATAAGTTAAATGCCATACCTCAAATGTGTTTCTATTACAATATTTGGCTCCCCAGATATGCAAGTAAATATCCTTAAGTTCTTGGTGGATACGAGAGCTCGGATATCGTAGGGGTGGCCTCGGATAACATCGTAGGCCAGGAAGCCCTCCTGGTAGTCTCGCGAGTTGATGGAGTACAGGTGCGTGCGGCCCGTGCTCTGGGTTCGCGAGTAGCGAGGCAGCAGGCCACCGGGCCCCAGCGGGCAGCGCGGGGGGCGAGATCGCTCTGGGATCCAACGCTCAGAACTAGATAAAAAAAATTACATAAGATACTTAGGTGTTTTGATGTTTAGGGTAGTAATTACACTTGACAGCTGATCTTTTTTCATAACCCTTGGTTTATTGAATATGTAAAATCCAATATCTTATGGACATAAAAAAAATACAAATCGCAATATGAGAATGTGAGTCGTCCTTTTCCCAATATTCTTGTACAATATTTATAAAACATGAACTGAATATATTTATATCGAGCTTTTAAGGAGGCACTACAGTCTTTTACAACAAAAATCAAAACGCATCTTTACAGTCAGTATAACAACTGAAAAACATTGTACCAAACCACCACAGAGGTCTATGCGTGTTTTTGTGAATATCTTGAAACAAAGCAAAATGGACAAGACTAATTTTGGTAATGGGCAACTCAGGTGTTCTATCTAAACATTTTTTATTGGGGAATGAGCACTATAGCATGACACTGCGTACAGCGAATACTGCAAAATATAAACTAATATATATGAGGATCCCAAAAACATAATAATAAATTATACTAGAATCACCTTCTACTTGTGTCTCTCAGCGCGGCGGCAGTTTCAGCAGCCAGGTCCAGCACGCCCACCACGGGCTTGGTGACGGTGCCCACCAGCCCCTTGCCTACGCCGGCCAGGAAGCCGGGCAGCCCCTGCAGCTGCGCGCCCTCGTAGCTGTGCTTCACCAGCGAGGTGACTCCGCCCAGCAGGCCTAGCCCCAGCCCGCGCAGCCCGGCCGCCAGGTGCCCCCCGCCGCCGTGCCCGCGGATCCGCGCCCGTGTCTCCTCGTGCGCCTCGTCCAGGATGACGCGCCCCAGCCCGTCTCCGAGAGACTCTGCATGGAAATGTTTTAGTTAGCCTATGTCACAGTAGATAAATTTCCAGTAAAATAATTTACGTGATAGAATTTTTCATTTTACCTGTAACTTTAGCGGCTGAATTAGATAAACCGTGTGTAACATTTTTTACTAAAGCACCAAACGTTTCCTTCATATATTAAGCCAGAAACACCATCGGAAACATCTTGCACGAATCCTAACGGGTTTCCCAGAAAATCTACAGAACCTAAAATAATAGCCGCCTGCCATTTCAATTCCTGCAAAACAGATTAAATTGTTGTAGTAAAATGTCGTAAATAATGCATATAAAAAAAATTATACCAACTGATTTTTAGGTATTTTTCTTTTATAACGGAGAATCACTCATTAAGGACACATTTTTATGTCTAATATATTGCAAAAGTAACAAGGGTAAATTCTTACATCTTTATAATGTTTAATTATTGAATGCCATAAGAACTGACTAGTCTCGAAAGGATGCCATCTTGTGAAAGGTTCAAGTTCTACACCCAGCATCTTCAAACTTGATGAGTGTTAAGCCGAGTCTTTTCTTTAAAGCGGCTAACCGTGGTGTTAGTTTTCCGGCAGTTTGCATGCTTAGCCGTATCTAAAAATGAATAAGTAGATTGAAAAAATTAAAAATATTTCAATATGTAATACAAATTATTTAATGAAAATAAACACGGTAATTACTTGACTTGGGAAGAGCTTCAAAACTCCAAAATAATATCTTTTTGCATGAGCGGCAGTCACTTCAGAGAGAATTTTCTGTGTTTCAAAATCAGTCTCATCCGGTTCTTCCTTGTCCAATATTTCCTCTCCTTCTCCTCCGATACCCGCCCACAGGCAGAGTTTTAAGAGTAATCTCTCCTCGAGGTGCACAGATATCGGTCGGAGAGTTATGATGAAGTGCTTGAATATGTGGGCGTTGTAGCGAGTGTCGGGTGGGGCGGCGACCCTTTCCACAGACAACTGTATGGTAGGCAGTACAACAGAACTACTGCTGCTGCGACTTCTGGTGGAGTGAAGCAGTACTGGACATGCTGTCCCCAGGAGCTGAAAATTTAACAAGGATAGACAATATTCATTTCAGTGAAAAAATATTTTTAACTAAACCAAAGAAACTACAATATACAAGTATTGAAATTTTGGAGTATTGACAAGTGCAGAACGCAACAAAACATGAACACTCGCTTTGCCTCAAATATAAATTATTTACTTCCTAAAAGAAAAACAACGTTAGCGCAGCGCCACTTCACATTTATTGGACCTAAGATATATAACCAAATGGACACACAAACCAAATTATTAACCGACTTTTCAAATACAGGGTCGGTGTCGTTAGTTGGATAAGTCTAATGGGTCGTGTATATATTGAAAATGCCTGCAAAAATATAGCTATGTATCAATTATTAAAATTTAGTATGCAAAAATATTGTTTTGTAAATTCTAAATTTGTGAAATCCAAACTTGGTTCTATTATACTAATTATGTTTAGTACTACAATGTGTTATGTATAATACTACAATGCCCTGACTCGACACGGACTATCTAGTGAGTCGGGGCCAGATCATTGGCATGGGTCTCTACTGATTGAGTCCCCATCCCATAATTGTGATTATATATTGTGATTGTGATTGAAATTGTTTATTGTTTACAGTGCTCTCATACCCATGCTTGATGAACCCTAACTCAGGTAAAGTATTTAAATATGTAGAACAGTAGTATGACAGACAGCGAGTGATTTTAATATAATTTTAATTAATTTTGTGATACCTGATTATCACACTGCACATCCTGCACACTGAGATTTAGTGCCTGTCCGCGCGCCAACCAGACAGTCACCAGCAGAACTCCCTTGAAGTGGCAGAACACCAGCTCTAATGGCGGTGCACGGGACACTAGGGACAGGCCCACTCCACCCACAGCCACCCGGAGTTGGATCTCGGCCAGGGTTGATTCTACTCTCGCACTACCCTCTGACCGCCCTTCACACCAGTTATCCTCCTAGAGTTAGAACGTCATCATTTAAAGACATCATGTATATAAAAATTTCTTTTCATTTTTTACAGCAATTGATATTTCAAAGTGAAAAATTATTATAGAGTCACACAACTTAAAATCGACGCCTCGTACGTATAATATCGTAACCCACAAAATCCGATTTTACAGGAGGAGCATTTGAAAATATTTTCGTTCATATGCATTGGTTGTAGATACGACAAAAATACGCCCCAAAAAAGCCCTTATTATTGGCAAAATATTTTTTTTTGTTTTGGTAGAATTAAAGATATAGTTAAATACAGACGAAATCCACCAAAAACTCAAAATCGTCGATTTGTGGGTTACGATATTATACGTAGGAGGCGTCGAAATGTTATTTCATCAATATATCATAAAAATATACCGGTTGTTTAACATCCGTGATTTTCACAACTCGAGTGGGGCCATCAGTGATGACACTAACATGAAGCTGTCCTGATCCTGGCCGCAGGGACTGGCTGGAGATGGCCTGCTCTATAGGGACTCCGTTAGCCAAGATGTGTGGACCAGGGGGAGCCGGGAGACCCAAAACAGCCCGATTTCCTAATATTTATTAACAAAATTATATGATATTAAGAAAATTGTATTTGGAATTTACAGTGGAACAGCTATTTTGCCTTTTCGGGGCATTGTAAACTATGACAAAAGAGAAAATAGAAGAAAAAAGAATTTTGATAAAAATTTGATTTTTTTGTTCAAACAGCCGTCATTTCTACAAAAAAAGATTTTAAAAGTTACCTATGCAACGACTTAGCTATTACCGTTTTAAATAAGAAAAAAAAAATCTTTTTTATTTTTCAGACTATGCCTGACTGTGAAAATAAGTACACCATGAGCAAAGATTTTCAAAGAGGATCCTACTTGATGATGCTCATATCACTCCATCATGTTATAGTTTTTTTTCAATTTGTTATTATTTCAAATTATTCATAAACTACTATGTATGAGTTAAAAAAAAAAAATAATTCTTTATACTTAATAACTGCATCAAAATTCATTTTTATTTTTATACCAATTTTGTGGTGTAAACAATTAAAAAGGGTCCTGCCATGACACCTATTTATTTTATAGTCCTGTAAGATCTTAGATTAGTTTTAGATCTTAGATCAATGGTACTTATGACTGAAAAAATCCTATAATTATTACCTTCCCTGAGGCCAAAGAATCCATCGAGTGGTTGAACATTCATGTTGTTATGTGCGCAGCGAAGTCTCCATCAGAGGTAAAGTACCAGGTCTGTGTGGAGGCTCTTCTGGGATTCACTCTTCTGACACACCAATCTACCATGGTGCTAGGCTGCGGAGCTGGACTATCGATATCCAGGACCTTTGTGATAAAACATAACAAACATATTCAAAAGCTGAATAATTAGTTAAAAATTATAAAAATAATACTACGGAGACGTAAAATGCATGATAGGAAGGTTGGGAAATAAAAGAATATCAAAAGGGAAAACCTGTTTTAAACCACTGACAGTCTTCTACTGCCACTTTTTATCATTTGACAAATTGTGTATTAAAATATTATTGATTAATTGATTCTGTGCAATGTCAGTATGTGAGTCAGTATGTAGAATAAAAATATTATAAGTTATGATATTACAGTTGTAGTGCTGTAAGAATGATTGCTTGATGTTTGGGCAAAGAAGTAGAAAATAAAATTATATTTTTGAAAAATCTAAATAAAATTCATTTTATATAATATCAAAACTCAAAACAGGCTAATTCAACACCTAGACGTAACTAAATACTTCTTAATACTTAATAATAAATCAGACCCTACCCTCTGCCTTTCAGCAGCAAGAACCCAAAGTAATGATGGTCCAGACACCTCGAAAAGCAGTACTAAATATGAAGAAATGAAAATGATTAATAAAATCGCTTTCCCTTGGAAACCACCAAACTTCGCCCATACGTCCCACAATCATTCGTACAGCTCTGCAGAATTGATGTTAGCGTTTACCAAAGCGTGCGAGCCGTGACATCGGGCGGGGCGTAGGCAGGCTGCGGGGGGGAGCTGCCCTCGTGCAGCAGGTGGCCGCGGGGGCTGAGCCTCCACAGCTGCGAGCGCTCCCCGGCGCGCCGCCGCGCCAGCACCACGCGCCCGCTGCCCTCCACCTCCAGCACCAGCTGAAGGGACTCCAGCTCTGACCCTGGACCTTGCCTGGAATCACCAACATTTTGGTGACTACGTAATTAATTAAAACACTTTTTAATTTAGGTACATAAACAATTCATTTTTATATTTATATACATTACTGTATACCACCTATTATCACACAACACAGAGAACACAAAAACTAAATAACTAACCATCACGCCATTTCTCCGAAGGGGTAGGCAGAGAGGATAGAATGCCACACCACTCTGTCCTGGCACACTTCTCTTGCTTCCTCCACATTCATACATCTTCTCATGCACGCACGTCGATTATTCCGACTTCTTACATGCCCACTTTCAAGCACTTGTTTTACTTGATCATGCCATGTCTTTCTCGGCCTTCCTCGATTTCTACATCCAGGCACAGTCGCATCATATATTTTTTTTTAGCCTTTCTTTCATCATCCATTCGCTTCTACATGACCGAACCATCGTAAAAGACCTTCCTTAATTTTGTCGATAATGATTATCTCAGCCTTGCACTCTGCTCTAATTTCGACATTTGTACACCTATCATACATAGTCTTACCACACATTCTCCTGAGAGATCGCATTTCAACTGCATTCAATCCACTTTCATCCTTCTTTTTCCAACACCACGCTTCACTACCATACATAAGGGTTGGTACCAGAACTCCATTATGAACTGCCAAACACAAAAACTAAAAGTGATTTTTCTCAAGCCTGGATGTTTGCGGTGTTGTTCCCCTCTGTTACTAGGCTTCCTGGCCTGTTGAGGTGAAGAAACAAATAAAAAAGATAAAAAATGCTACTCGGAAAATAGCTTTTTTTATGTGTTTGGCAAATCTCATAGTTACAAATACAATCAACATTATGGTTGTTTTGACAAAACAGTTATTTTTCAAAAATGCTAGAAATGTTAAAGGGACAAAAGGTAATAGTCATATACAAACTTACTGTTGATGAGTTCCGGTAAATGCAATATAGATAAAATTCTGGTAAGTCAACGATTTAACCTCATCGAGTTTGTGCAGATCAATATTAGTTCCTGTTCCTCCAGGAGCCTTAATAACTAACATTGCAATTCCGCACGGTTCAACTAGTGCCCAGGGTTTAGATGTGTGAGCTTTTAACAATGATTCATCTTTACAAGAAACCTGCAAGATAATGAATGTTCAATTTTACTAGAACCTTACAATGATGGAATAAGTAATCATAAAATAACTGCATTAAAATACTATTCAACATTTATTCAATGCAATAAAAAATTATAAAAAGTTACACAAAAAATGTTACCTGGTGGAAAGTAAGTTGAACAAGAGAGTAATTGTCAAGGCGGATTGGTGGTGGCATGGTATCAGCATCAGTAAATACAATAAAATATGTAGCTCCTTGCAAAACCACTTCCAACCGAAGAAAAAAGCAAGCAGCATTATTATCTCTAAAAAAGTAACAAATAAAATTATATTTAACGTTTACATTATAATTTTTTCAGAAGTAGAAACATAAATATTATGATCTTACCTAATATTGATGTGCAGGGAATGATTTGTATCAATACGAAATCCACCTGACCAATTACAATTTGGTAAATCCAGAAGTCGAACACACAAAAGCTGGTCACGATCTTGTCTTGGCCAATGAAAAGGCATGGAACATCCCGGTATGGCGCTTGCATGAGATGCTACAGCACCAGGATCTGCCTGTTAATTCATTAAATATATTCGATTAAAAATAAATAAATACAAGATAATATAATATTTAAATAAATACAGGATAAAATAATATCAGTAACCTACCATTATGTTTGCATAGCACTTCTGAGAAAACTGCAGATGGAACGAAGTGTTATTGTGAATTTGGAATCGGGGTGATATAGTGCATATGTTGGTGTGCCTGTATCTACCTCTGCCAGGCCGCACTGCAATACCGACTAACGATACTCTCTCAGAAACACTTGCACCACCAATGTTACCAACCACAAGGCGACGGACCATGATACCAGCACCAAGACCAAATGAAGAGCACCACTATAAACATAAAAGAAATATAATCTATAATATCCATGGTTACGAATAAAATGAAGTCTGTGCTATTGGGCGGTTTATTATTATATATTTTATAATAATCATTAATTTTATTTTTTAATTTTAATTTTTTAATTTTATTTATTAGAGAGAACATACAGCTTTTTCAATAATTTATATACATAGTAAGAATAACAAAAACAGTAGCCAATGAACAGTTCTCAAAAAATTGCAGTATGTTTATAAGCATATGGACAAAAACAGAAAACAAAAAGTGATAGTAAATTATATACAGCTTCAGTACTACCAACATACTCCGCTGCAATCACAACAACTAAATCATCCATTAAATACCTCATCGAACCCGCAAACAACCAACAATCCGCAAACCCCTCCAGACCCTCTACATCCTACACTAAATATAAGACGAAAGGTACTAGGGAGCAAATTGCAGACTAAGCAGCCGTCCGCAAGCTCAAGGAAGTACGAATAGACTTGATAAAAAGGCTATAACTACAGCAGAAAATGTCAACATCGCCAAAACCGTCATTATAGTACTCAAGATTCTCCTAAGAACACTATTTTTCATGTAGTTCTTAGTAGAATGGGGTACATGAAAAAGTGCAGGGTGGCGAGTTATATGAACAGGTACTCTGTATGCAATTTGTTCAATAATTTGGGGGCAATCAATCATGTCATGTAATATCTTGTAAAGAAAGCTCATGTCAAGAATAATGCGTCTACTTTCAAGACTGGAGATTTTGTGATACATAGCAGACTTAGTATTGCTTGGAAAGGTAACATGATTTCTATAATTCAGTTGCTTAAGAAACACATTTTGAATGTGTTCAATACGATTTCTATGAACGCCGTATTGTGGAGACCATATTGGAGAACTAAACTCTAAGATGCTACGCACATAAGAATAATATACCTTCTTAAATGGATCCGTGCTTATAAACTGTTTGGTGGATCGTATAATAAACCCTAACATTTTATAAGCTTTTTCGACTATAGTTTCAATATGGATATTAAATGTCAATTTGGTATCCAAAATGACGCCCAAGTCGCGGACTTCCGAAGCCGGATTTATGACGATGTCATTTATTTTATAAGCATAGTTTATTGGTGAGCGAAGACGGAAAAAAGATATTTTTTGGCATTTCTTTACGTTAACAGTTAATTTGTTTAAAAAACAATAATTGCTCAACCTATTCAGGTCTTCTTGTAATTTTTGACAGTCGTTTACACTTTTGATGGGCAGGGAAAACTTTCATGTCGTCGGCAAAAATACTAAAACTAGAGAACTTGAAACACCGACCAATATCGCATATGTAAACGTTAAAAAGAAGTGGTCCAAGGTGTGAACCCTGGGGCACTCCGGACGGAATAGTAACAAGATCGGAGCAGAAGCCTCCAGTTACAACAGCCTGCGAACGATTTGTTAAGTAGGAAGTGAACCACCTTAAAAGATCACCATGTATTCCGATGGATTCAATTTTATGGAGAAGGATATGATGGTTGACTTTGTCAAAAGCTTTTGCATAATCAGTGTAAACGACATCAACTTGTAAATTTATTTTCAAATTGTAAGAATAAAAATTGCGTAAATTCAGCTAAATTTGTTGTGACGGATCTTTTTTTTAGAAATCCGTGTTGTTGTTGTATAGGAATGTTTCTCGACACATGAGTGTAAACTTGATCGTACACAATTTTTTCAAGCAATTTACTAAGGACAGGGAGAATAGAAATAGGCCGATAGTTCTCAATGCAATTCTTTTTACCGCTTTTGTAAATAGGGACAATATGCGCTTCTTTCCATTTGGAAGGAAAGGATCCTTCAGAAAGTGATCTAGAAAATATTAGATAGATTGGAAGGGATAATTCCTGAGCACAATTAATAATAAATAATGATGGTAAGCGATCACTACCGGGGACCCTTTCTTGCATCGAGCTTTTGTATATATTTTAGAACCATGTCTCTATTGATGCATATATTACTAATGTTATGAGATTTCCCCCCATCTAAGTGAGGCAAACTGTCTACGTTAATGTCGTTGTCAAAAAACTGAAAGAAAATATTTAGAAAAAGAATTACATATATCATTACCATTCTGAACGGTTTTCTCCACTATACGTCATAACACGAGGAATTGAATTATTTGTTTTTTTATTTTTCATAAATCTCCAAAAACATTTGGGATCCCTATTTACGTCTCTTTCTGTTAGAACATAAGATAGATAACCTGTGGTTGTCCGTTTGGAATAACGCCAGCACCTACTCTTGCCACAACGGTTGGGCTGCCATCAGAATCAGCAAAACTGAACAAAAGTGGTGCAACCATCCTCGCAATTTCGTGTTCTTCAAATTGCCCCGCTGTTTCAGTAGGAACACCTTCTTGGCGAAATACTATGGGGACACCCGTTCTATTAACAATCCAATATGGTGCAGAGATAGAAATCTAAAAACAGAGAATGTGGATTAGCTATCCATGTAATATTATTGGATTATTACGCAATTAGTCATCTCGATATTTGAGAAGGGTTTTAACTTGTTACCTTTATGGTGTCACTTCTTTTGATGGAAATATGAGCGTTGAGTGTCAATTTTCTACCAGTCATATCAGATAATTTTAACCGCAGTGAAAATGAAACTGTAGCAGTAGGTGGAATAACTACAGCTGCAGCCCCAGGAAATCCTTCCATGTAAATTGATATCTCAATGGTTTTTTGGACATCAATCTTTAAAAAAAAAGCAATACATAGGCAAATAATATAACTGCTGGAAATTATTGAATCGAAAAAACATAACTCCTGGAAATGATTGAAAATTCATGTTTTATTTATTGTAAGGAAAGGTTTTCATTGCTGCAAGATAATATTCACCTGAGACAGTGGAGCTGTTTGCCCGGGTGCAATTCGTCCCATCCCCTGATCACTCTGAGCTGCTTTGTAATTTAATTCAACAGGAAGTAAGTTAATCAGGCGCACAGGAGGCTTCAGTGTCAAAACATGACCAGGTTGTGGTAATCCTCTTTCCATGGGATAGTGTTCGCGTCGCATTATACAACAAAATCTGAAATTATCAAGCTATAATAATAAAGAAAATACACAGTTTAAAAAACAATTGGTTGATAGATCTTTTGCGTTACAAATATTTTTTTATTCTCTCATTTAAAAAAAAAACAATATTAATAAGCCAGAGGGCTCAATCACAGAAAATAATAATGCCACAGTATACCCAGGGCACACATTCTGAATAAGTATCGATGTACTTAGCATTTATGAGGTCAATCATTAAAATCTCGTTGATATAATTTACTGATTACCGTCATATGCACATCATAAACGGGATATATTTATATGTATATACTTATTCAAAACATGCTTTCACAAAGATTACTTTTGAAACATACCTGTATGATGTCTGTGTATTGGAATGACACACATGCGGCAACTGCAGAGTGTCCTCGGGCGCCTGCCTGGCAGCCAGTCTCCAGTCCAGGGGCTGAGCGCAGTAGAGGAAGGAGGCCCGGGTGCACAGCGGCCGCACCCACATGGGGGTTGGGTTGTGGGCCAGTGGGACGCACCACGTGTCGCCGCTCTTCACCTGGACTGAACGGGCGGGAGTCGTGCTTGACCAAGCTGCTAACAGAAAATTCACATCATAAATTGGTATTTTATGTACATTTCAAAATGGTTGAACTTCCTTTTTGGTTTTTATTTGAACTATCGTACCTCAGTGGAGTGCAAACGAACCGTGAATAAAATTGTTATAGCATTAATGGTGTTTTTCCATAAATCTGTTTAAATTGCACACCATGTATTCATGAATATTATAACCAAAAATTGTTTTTATAAAACAAATACAAATGATACTACATATTTTGAAATGTCGGTATGTTAAACTATTGACTATGGCTGTAAACACACTCATTGACATAACACTGTTAATCCATATTTATATGGGCTCAATTTAGTAAGTAGAATGGGTGACAGAAGCATTTATTGTTTACTAATCATATTAAAATACATACAGGCTTAAAACAGGTTTAAGAGATTCTGGCTGAAAATTTTGCTCAAGTTTTTTTTTAAAGGAAAATGTAAATTTTCAACAAGTATAAATGTTACTTTACTAGTTGTCAAATAAGATACATTAGTATGGAGACTTACATGGATTTTTTACTGCAACATTGTCAGCTCTAACTTCAATAGTTTCTGGCAGATGATTAATCAATTGGAGAGCAGAACGTACAGTAACCAATTTTCTTGCGGAACCTTCTAAAGATACTGCAAATACTAGTCTTGCTTCTATGTCGCTACTCTGAAAATCATTATTGTTTATTTTGAAATAACAGTTTTACTTCACAGGAGAATCAGTCACATTCATATAATTCAGAATCAGTCACATTCATATAAATTATTCTAGTTAACTTACTGTGTGTGTTGCATGTCTAAAGAAGACTCCAACTTTGTCCACGCATACAGGGCTAATGGAGTTCCAGCCGTCAATACGAACACAAAGTTGGTGTAAACGTAACTTATGAGAATCTCTGTGTCTCTGCTTCCCTCGGCTACCAAACTTAAAAGGCGCTGTTTGTTCCGGTAATACTTCAGCCCAAGACTCATCAGGTTCAGCTACCAGCATATTTTCAGTAACACTGAAGAGGAACAGAAAACACAATTCAACCATAATACCAATATTAAATGATAGGAACCAATAAATTTTAGTAGTTTACTTACATATCTGCAGTTGTAACAATAGTAGTAAACCACAATTTGCACCCTGTTTGATTAAGTAAAGCAAAAGGAACAAATGGGGATCGTCTTCTGTAACCAGGTGGACTTGTTTTGGGTGATATTTCTCCACGATTTGTCAATGAATAATAATCCTGAGTCCAATTTGTTTTCACTAGCTTATACAAATCGATAAAAGAACTTGTGATATTTAAATTCAAAGTTTCCGTTGAGTTAACTTCCATTTGAAGTCTATTCCGTCTCAGGTAACTAGTTAAACCATATTCCCATGAAGCATCGCACCTAGTAAATAACATATGATTATAATTACTTTTGAAACATCAATTACAGTGGAATCATTAATTTAAAAAATAATCTTTCGTACTTCCATGGCTCTATAAAGGGTTCCCACCCTGAAAGTGCTCTATTGTAGTAATCGCTAGTTAATTTACAAGTTAATTTTCCTCCTCCTGGACCGGTCTCCCTTTCCAGTTCTTCCGTAATGTGTGAATCCGGAGTTAGACAAAGCGGGGGACTTTGTGGTGATGATACACCTGCAACCATTGTATCACATTCTCGCAAATCTTGAGAGAGGTTCATTTCAGATAAAGACAACTCCAATAATGGAACATCAGAATCACGGCAGTCATCAATAACACAAATAGATATGCATTCTGCTTTGACCTGGAAGTGATATGCATATTATTACTATATTCAATAATGAAACATTTAAACTAAACTAGTTTTAAAATTTATTTACCTGAATACAATCAAAAGCTGATGATTGATTATTCTGAGTATCTTGCAATGGGGCATTTTGAGGTTGATATGGGAATGTAGCTATTGCCATTGAATTTTCAGTTAACCACAAAGCAGCCTGTTCGAGTCGACCATCACACGCAGAAAGAGCAGCTGCGCAATCCTTAGCAGAAAATCCCAAACCGCACAACTTCTGTATACTTTCTCTGTTTTGGTTGACTGGCAAAACATTGGGATGATGAGCAGCCCGAGCGCTGCGAGTTTGTTGTGGCAAAGATTGGAACATTTTCAATAACATTCTAACATCGTGGTAGGACAACCTAATACTTAGCTGTGGTATTTGGACCTGAAAAAATATGAGTGCAGGATTATGGACAGCGGTAATATTTCCTAAAATATGTAACATTTGAATGATTGGTTGGTTCAAAGATCTTATCACTGTTACAATGTGCAAAAATAATATAAGGCCTAGCAATATTATCTAAGGAAGAAAGAAAAAGATGGATTTTCACCTGTAGTACTCTCATAGCATTCAAGTCAATTTGAACAGTAACAGGATCTATGATTGATAGTGCTGTTTCTTCTTCCATCCCAAGTACACAGGAAAATACTTCACAGTGATTCAAGACACATGACAAGGGTTTCGGTTCACTTCCAGGTTTATAAGAGATTACTGTAGTACTCTAAAAACAATTCAATAAAAAGCATTCAATTTTTCACATTGCAAAATAGGATAACCTTATGATTTTAATTATCGGTAAAGCATTGTACCTTTAAAATGACAGCATTTGTATCCCATTGTGATGTGTCTTCAACAAACACAACTTGAGATTCAGTAATATTAAGTTTCAATTCAAATTGAGATTCTGTAACAGGTGACTGCCTATAATTTGGTATTCCTTCTTTAAAAGTTGGTTTAGAACTAAAAAATATAAGATTTTTTTTCAAATATACAAAATGACAGTCAATATAAATATGTTAGTGTGGAGTAGGTTGCATTAATTGAACTTTGGGGGATAATGTTAGAGTATAAAAGATAAATACTTGGAAATCATTGACAATAATTGACTATTATCCTTGATTTTTAATTAATAATTAGCCAACAAAGCAATAAAATTACATTTTAAGGTGACACAAAAAATGGAGAACTGATAATCCCTGGAAAAAAAATTGAATATTTCAATCCCCCAAGGTGCGATTTTCTCAAGTCTCATTTTTATACACCTATACCTAAAAACTAGGGATATCTTGTATACCATAAATTCATTGTAAGGTACACTTGGATATAAGTATTAATTATATCAGCATAAGACCATTTTTTGTTTAGCGTAAAATAGCAAATTTAGGTATTTCTCAGGATCCAACTCCCATAAAAATACAAAATCACAAGAAATGCTTAGTAAAATAGCAACACTATTATATAATATTCATATACTGAAGTGTTTTTAATGCAATCTAAATCTAAAACCTTATATTTACTTGACTATTAGCGTAGTCTGGATTTAATGATCAATAAAACATAAAGAACTTACGGAATTTTTAGATCAATAGTGTCTGTAGTTGGTGGACTCATTATAAATTCGTTGACGGCTTGCCACCAGTCCAGAATTGCCATAAGTCGCATGTTATTGACTAGGATTGTATATGCAGAATGTTCCTGACGTTTTCTATTGCAAAAAAACATTAGATAAAACAGTATAAAAGTAATACAACTTTAAAAATGGGTAAAGTAGATAGGTAAATAATACCTTGCATGTACTTCAGCTTGAACTGAATGAACTCCGTTGTGGTCAATTTTTAAGCCCATCGGCTGAACAATACTACTGAAAACATTGGATCTTTTGTTTACAGGGTCAGTTTTGTATCGCGTATCTGATACAAGAATTTCCTGAAATTTGAAAGTACTTGTTGAAATTTGTACTTATTTAGGCAAACAAGTATTCATAATTTAAAGAAAATTAAATACCTGAGATACTAGATCAATGTCTTGTGTCATGTCAGAGAAAGTATCTACTACTAAGCGAGACTTGATAAAGTTAATGCAGGCTAGTGATGATTGGCCGTGCTGAGTTTCTAGCCTCAAAGTCACATTAAGTAAGTCTAATCTGATTGATGTGAGAGTCCAAGTTTTATCTTCACTAGTGGAAGAATATAAAGGCAGATTTGACGGTTCTGATAAATAAAGATCCTCAATTTTTTCTCCGAGATTCTTAGATAATAAACCCTTGATGACTTTATATTGAATTAAATCAACTGCTCCATCAAGAGTATTTAATGTTCCCTGTATGCTCATATCGGCCACTAAAACAAAGATATATATTGCCCTACATTATAAACAAAATAAAATAAAACAGAAGCATTGAATCATTCAAAATTAATTTAATTACACAATAATATTATTCAATAAAGAGAAAAAATATACATAAATACTTTACCATTGTGAAGATCTTCAAGACTTCTTTCAACTTGTAATATAAGAGCACACTTGTCTGTAAGCAAATACGGACCGTGACGTAATATGAAACTAGATGGCCCAATGGACAAGGAGCTATGAGAAATATCTTCAACTTTACTTCTATTAGTCAGATTAAAGCATCCGTCATTCGTGTCTACTTTTTCACCACAGTACAAGTCCATGTTATCCAGTCGAATAGACATTACATCTAAAAGTTCTCGAGTAGCTAAAATATGAAAATAGAGGTCAAGCAATGAACAGTACACAGATGTGTCTAATATTGTTTAAACAGAATATCGTATATGAAGAAACAAAACCGCCTGAGAGACATACAGTTTAAAAATCAATTTTTTATTAAATTCGATAGAGAAGTGAATTCTGCCCATCTCTGTTTGTTTAGTTCCTTATATTATATCTGTTGGATGACGCGCACAGGAGCAAAAAAGTTATACCAGCCACCTGACAATGGTTAAATTTTGTATGAAATACCTCCCAAATTAACATTACACTAGGCGACTAGGCATCACCGGCCGGTCAAAAGAAGGAAAAGTGTCTAAATGTTTTTTGTCTCTCCTGTACAATGCAATTATTGGCGTTCGGGCAGTGTTGTTTCTTCGTCGACAATATGCATGTAATTCCTTACTGTCGTCTGGATCTCTAATAATACTAATCGTTCCTTGTGATCCAGCTGTTTGGAATTTGTTATTGACGGTAAGTTTTCCCAAATCTGCTACAAGCAAGGACGTACTTCTGCTACTAACAGGTACAAGAATAGCCGGCGATAAACATTCTATTGAAAGTTTCATTCTAGTTGAAGGAGAATTGGCAGTTACAGATACCTAAAACATAAATTCATAATTAATTATTGTTATTGAGCAAGATAATTGTTTTACAACTTGAAAAATATTAAACTTACTTTTTGCCTGGCTTGACTGATAACATTTTGCAACCTTGAAAATTCACGGAAAAAGGCTTGAATTTCTCCTACAAAGCGTTTTGTGTGAACATACACTATGGAACTCATTTCTATCAACAGTTTTGTATCACACTCAAATTTAGCTGCATCTTCTGGACGAAATCTGAATTTTAAAATTATTAAACAAAATAAAAGTCATATACAAAATACTGATTGTTGGAGGGATATGGGTCTGAAATAATATACCATTGATATTTTACAAGTCGATTTTTGTGGCAAGGAAAAATAATATCATTATTTAAATAATTGTTTATATAAATTTAAATAAAATTTCTTATGTAGTAGGTACACAAAATAAAATAGAATGCATAATAACTCTAAAAAATACTAAAACTTAAAATATGTGCAAATAAAAAATTACAAATTGGAAAAATAATGTTTTATTTGAATATTTTTATTGCATTTATTATTGAAGAAATCTAGGAATATATTAATTCCTTGCAAAATTATAGCTATCTAAGTAAGTACAAGCAAAACAAATACAGGTTCAAAATAAAGTAGGTAGCTATTAAAATTTATTTGAATTTACCAAATTCAGCAATAGCTATTTTCTTCAGTAAAAACCTATTCACAAAAAGATAAGTTAAAAAATAACCCCTGTACCTTTCATAATGGAAATGGAGGGCTTCTTTTCCCGAGGATAGAAACCTCTCTCTCCAGATGCGGCCATGAGGAGACAGATCGGTGAGGGACATGGAGCCAAGGGTGCCCCACAGGCGGCGCGCCCCCTCCGCTCCCCGAACCAGCAGCTGGAGGCCGGAGATGTTGGCGCGACACACCTCCCGAGCGGGGCGCAGCAGCACCACATTCAGGGAGCGCACGGATATCTCACTCTCTGTCTCCTCCGTTGTATCTGATAAAAGAAACCAGATATTTAAACACTAGACATACTTGAACTGAAAGCGCCTGACACACAATCAAAATATTTTCGACAATAAAATACATTCTAAGGTTTGTTCTTTCACTTTTTCTTTCAAAGCTTTGATGTACAAAATATTAAAAGTTTATTTTGTACACACATACATACAGTAGACATTCGGTTTACCAGATGTCTGGCAAAGCAGAAAAGAAGATTAGTCAGTCAATTTATATGCACTTTTAAAAAATATTGTATTGCTGTTGTATGTCTGTAACAAATGATGTTTCTTGACCTATATGTTTAGCTTTTTGTCCTATTAATGATAGATTCCCTTCATTCCTCCCTGATTTGATTCTCCTAAGCTTCCTATCCTTAGACTCCTTCTAGATTTCCTTCATATCCACAAATATCACTTTTATATTTCTTTCCTTATTTTCTTTCTCTTCCACACTTGACACTGGCAAAACACTAAAAAGGTGATCCGCCATTAATATTTAAGAAAAAAAAATGTTTAGCTTACCGATATCCACCTGTAATTTATTCTCGGGTTTTGTAGATGCCGAAACATTCTCTGTTTTTTCATTTGTATCTGATCCCATACCGAAGAAGTCCAACACTACAACCCAACTATCTACACTGACTGCAAGATCCAAGCAGTTGAAGTCTATTTTTGTAACTTTACGTACCTAGACAGAAAACAAAATATATCAAATAATGAACAAGTTTGTGGATGCATTAAGTTATTAGAGTTCATATAATTCTGACTTACATTTTTAAATTTATCATGAAATTGTGGATGAAGAGGATCTCTAAATTTGATTGAAATTAGTACAAGATTATCTTGTGGGAACGATACTTGTTTTACGGGCCTTTTTGTGGGAGAACATTTATTTTCAACAGGATTAATGTTATGCAATTGATCAGGGAGGGAACTTCTATTCTTCACATTTAACAGGTTCACATTTATTGGTTGAATGTCAAACTCATCAGATCTCAAATCTGGACTTGATTTAGAAACAAAATTTGCTTTAGGAATCAATGGCTTGTGGGAAACCATCATAAACCGATGTTTTGGATCCACATCTCTTAATAGATCTTCCATGGTAATGGATCTCAAGGACATCTAAAAAAAACAAAATTTAACATCTTAATTTACGGCAATTTATACACTAAATAGCTATAAACACAGTTGTAAAATAATTACCTCGACATTTGTTTCAAACTGTTGACATTTTTCATAATTAACAAAAAAATCTCTGAAGGAGAGATTTACTAAACTTTGCTCTCCTTTACCAAAATCACCTCTTAATTCAACAGTAAATATGGGAAGTTGGAAATCCACTGCAAAATAAATAATTTTCATTGAAATGATACATTGTACAATATTATCATCTAATTCTGCACATCAATTAAACCTTTTCCAGTTGTTTCAAACATGTTTTTACCAGAATCATAATAATAATAAAATGCTACTTAAGGAAAATGGTATATTTCTAAATACACACAATTTAATTAAATTAAAAATAGATAGGTACTAAAATAAGTATTTTGTATTCTTCTTTTTACTTTTTCTTTTTTTGTTAGTGAAGAAGAAGATTTTGAGCTAGTGAATGTAAAAAAAATGATAACCTTTTAATTGTTGAAATGTCTCGGTTGATGGACTTGCTAAGGAGTGCGCACTAAAGATCTGTGCTCGGAGGTGAGGGTCCATTCCAAGAGTAGAAATTCCAGTAGAGTCGGCGTTCCTGGGGATGAATGATGATGGAGGCGGCTCAGCCACGGGAGCGGGCCATATCACACCCAGCCCGCTCACCGTGTCCAACATCTGTTCGTATTGGTGCCGAGTGGAAGATACCTTGAGAGGAGTGACCACCTTGCCAATTACCTAGAGATTACGGAACAACACAATATTTGGCACAGTACGATAATAATAATGATTGTAGAAAGTGAAGGTTTATTTTTTAAAGCAATTACCTGTACACAGTGTTCGTAAGGTGCATTTACTGAAGATCTTTCTACAGTCAACTGTAATGTTGTGTCGTGTAGGATTGGTTTTCCTTCTGACCCACAACTGTATATTGCATCAACTGTATCTGCTCCGTTACTATTAGCGAGGTGTTTTGTTATATCCAACTAGAAGAATTTCATAATCAATCAACATAACGTACATAAATTATTTATACTTGCAAAATTATAGAGAACTTTCCACTCACTGAATAAACATTTATGTCTCGGACTTGAATGTTGTAAAACTGTGTTAATCCAGGTTTATTACTTATCGAAATGTTTCCTAAATGGCCAACAAACACTTCCATACTCATCGGTGATCGCGGTAAAACCACCACGGGTGTTTCTAGTACCACACCTAACCTAAAGATTTCATCAAATATTTCAGTAAAAAATGTGTGCATTTTCAGTCAATTTAAGGGCTATTAGCTGATACATAATAATTTACTTAAGGTGAATGATAGTTGAATGAACTTCTGTCGACATTTCAGAATCTTGTGGTATTCCAATACTTATGGAACGTGGTCGCTTAGGGGATATCCATTCCATTGATCCAGACACACGGGGATTTGTGTATAATGATTCAGTTCTGTAGGAAAATGAAATTGGTGGTTATCATTTATACATTTTGGGCAGTAGAAATAAATATATTGATAGTGTGGATACATTGAAATTTTGTTTATTTATTTTATTTTATTTACTGAAAATTATTTTTTTTACAAAAATATATAATTTATAATACGAATAATGTTTAAGAAAAAAAAGTACACGTTTTTATTTTTTAAATAAACAAATATCCCACAAAGGCATAGCCTGTTTGTTAGTATACAAATATGTCTGCTTTTTTTTACATTACTTAAATAAATATGATGTACCTGGCTTGCACTAATCCTATAGCCATATCAGTAGCAGCAGCTTTGATGGATCTTGCGAGATTCGAGAGATATTGTTTGAATTCTGTAGCACATGACTGAATCTCACCAATGAAAATTCCCGAATGTGTGTACCATACAGATGCCATATGAACATCAATATCAACATTTATTTCATCTGAAAATTAGACTTATTGAATAAAAAAATATCTTTAGTGACAATAACTACTATCAAATTATTTGAAAAAACACAGGATTTTTGATGAGGCACTAATTTTTCCTTGAGAATTTTTAACGAGAAAAAAGCATACAGAGTCCATGATAAATAAAATATTTTTGATCGGAAACAGGTGTGATTTAAAATCCGGGTAAATGCACTTTTCTCAGTACATTTTTTTCTAATTTCGTTTATGATTGTTTTTGTTTTTGTTTCAAAAATTTGAAACAGTAGATATCAGCAGGGGTACACCAATAAACTAGGAGAATATGTAATTCCTTATTATATAACAAGTATTATAGCAATAGGATTAAATACGTATTTTTCTATGTGTGGATTTGTATAAAACAAGGATAAATACTAACCACTCAATTCCGTATCTAAATTACTAATGCTAGTCACGTCGGTAACAGTTTTTTTTATACTAAAACTTAACGCCTTTTCTTCTTCCTCATTCAACGTAGTGTTATTGTATCCTTTGTAGACTTCTTGTGCAAGAGAATGGGCCAAATCCGTAGAGAGGGTGATGTTATGATGTGCCAGTGGATCGTGCCCGACAGACACTATTCTCTGATGTAATGTAGTTCCAGGACATAATGACACTATCTGAAGTCCACCGAGAGATCCATTAAGGTCCAATGCTTTGTTTGCTAAAAAATATAAATCCAGGTTAAAATTGTTATTTATTTACTCTCCATCAAAGGGATCTTTATTGTAAAGTAGCTGCTTTTATTCAGTTATAGTAAAATTGCACTGAACACAAAATTGTTTGAAAAAAGGTTTTTTATAAGTATGTGTTTATGCTATAATTTAACTGATCAATATTCAAGTTGTGGGCATCCATAATAAAGTTTATTTTTCTTTATAGAAATTTTCTCATTTATACACATTTTATGAACATAAAATAATACATTGGTAGTAAACGGAAAAATACAATTTCTGAGAAACAAAAACAATATTATAATAAGAGAAAAATACCACATATGCATAGCCTGCATAGTAGGGCAATATTTCATTTTGATTCCTATTTAAACTTTGTAATCACGTTTTGTAATAATAACTTTAGGGGAATAGTAGAATACAAACAATTATTATTTAAAAAGTATAAATTACCAACAGTAGCCTGAATTTTAGCATCACTCATAGTCGCGGTAGCAATCTTTTTTCCAACTAGATTTCCGTCCTGGAACGAAGCCCTTAATAAGAGAACACTGAGCCGATGGAAATCAAAAGTGATATCTGTTCGTACTAGAGTTGAGACATCATCATTACTGGAATCATCGTCAGGTAAAGTACTTGATGTACCAGTTTTAATTATACTTTCTGAAGGGATTCTTTTTGGGACGGGTTGTGCTATGGAAGATACACGTTTAGCAAAACCAATTAGTTCTACTATTGTTTCCTGGTTGGCTGAAAGTAATTTAAGAGTTATACATGGTGTAAAAACAACCCGAATGCTGGGGAATCTACATAATATTTCGAGTCAAATGTTTAATATGACTTTTGAACCAAGGTTGTAAAATTATTTTTTTTCTTCTCATAAAAGCTTTCGTAAGTACCGCATATCAAGCGAAATTGCACAAATTCTTATTAAAATACGGGTTTTTTTTTTCTTAAGAAATCCATTCAGGGTTTTCTGAAGAAAACCATGAATGGATAGCAATAATTTGACTAAATATCAACTTGTTTCTCGTTTTTTCTCAAGAACTATGGGTCTAATAAAAAAAAAAACTACAAAATCGACTCCAAATATGATGCAGATTCACTGGTTTTCTGCTTGTACATCGAGTTTTGTTACACGGTGTATATGAAAATAATAATTTGAACCGGGTTTTGGTCTAGTGATAGATTCGGGGATTCCGGATTAGAATCTCTAGGTTCGAATCCCACTCCAGCACAACTTGTTTCCCGCTTTCTGGCACAGTTATTTCCGACTATTTAAAAGCAGGCCAAAATGGAAATATTTAAGTATATCATAAGAACTCAAATGTTTCTTTTTTTAAAATTTATTTTAAAATTGAAATTGATTATGTATTTTAGGCATGGGAGCAAGTACTTACCTATGATATCCAGATTATTAAAAAGAATATTAGCAATTCTATGTTCTTCGCCTTAGAGTAATGACGCGCCAGGCTATAGAGAGGCCCTTTCGCCGTTTCCCATACAGCGGAGGCGTTGCAAATTTTTGGTTAGCGACAACTTCACTCTGCTGGCGGCCATTATTATTTGTTTGACAACAGACGCGTAACGTCACTTTCGTAACGTCACTTTCGTCGCTTTGCTAGTAAATAACGTGGATACTTCCTGATTTTTAATCATCAAAAACGGCAATGGTGAATTGTAGTATGCTTGGTTGTAGCAGTAAGAGTGTCAAAGGTGTTAAAGGAGTCACATTTCACAGGTAATTGATTTCGATAAATAATTATTTTGATTTACATTGATTTTGGCATATATTGTCCTAACATGGGTATTATTTGTATGAAAACTTTCCTTTTTATCAACATATTTACATTATTTACCAGTTTTTCTTAATTTAGGTGATCAATTTGTAAATTAAAGTATGTTTACTGTTGATAGTGACAGTTGATTACTGTCGATATGCCAAGGCCGCATTAGGCATTTGTAAAACATTGGCATTTGTTTTGCTGCAAACTATAGCCAACTTCGTGTTTGACAATCATAGAATGGTTTTTGACCGTTTAGGGCCCCTCTATAGCCTGGCGCGTCATTTTCTTCTTTTGACACGTTCGCTTCTATGTGGAGCATGTGGACATCACTAGATCCCTTCAGGAGACCCTGTCACCAGCCAGCTCTCTCGCCTCCTCCCACGTCAGGCCCGCATCCATCAGCTCCGCCAAATACAGCCGTAGGATGGTCATCGACGGTCTGCCAGGATGGCGGGATCCTGCAGGCGTAAAGAAGAGGCAGCTCGGGTTCAGGCTCTCCCGAGGCATCCAGAGTACATGCCCAAGCCAGGTCCATCGCCGCATCTTCACGACTCCAGTTATTGGAGGTTGCTGCGTCCGTTCCCTAACTTCAGCGTTGGTTATGAAGTCAAACCACCTAATGCCTAGAATCCTTCTCAGACACTTTTTCTCAAAGATCAACAAGCGAGCATTCTGAGCTTTTGTGAGGTGCCAGGATTCGCATCCATAAAGGAGCACCGGTACAATGCAGGAATTAAGGAGTCGGCATTTTGTTTTGACCGAGTATAAACTGGAATTCCAGACAGCACGCATCGTGTTGAAGGTTGCTCCAGCAATTCCTAGACGGATTGCGAGTTCCTTGTGCGTGCTGCCATCTTCAGCTATATGAACACCTAAGTATCTGAAGCTGTCAACCTTTTCGATCCTCTGCCCATTGTTGTAAAAGGGGACTAGGTTGTAAAACTGTAGTTAATTAATTAATAAAATAGACTCTCATGCTAGCAATTCTATTGTTCAATTTATAATTTTTAAATGTTGCAGTTGCATGGACAACATACAAAATTTTCCTCAGGCCTAAGAATTCATAGCTAAGTATTCTTTTTTTTTTTTTAATTAAAAAGCGTAGGATACAATAATGAGTACTATGAATATGTAACAAGGTATACAGTACTCACAATTTGACCTGTCCTGCGTGTTGAGGTGGTGCAGAGCCTGGGAGAGTGCGGCGGGGTGGGGAGGCTGGGAGGGGTGCTGCACCCCCGAGGGGGGAGAGGACGGGGATACGGGGGAGGTGGGCTCACTGTCGCGATACTTCCGGATACTGAATCCATCCTGAAAACAAACATTTTTATTGTTTCTCAAACTAGTTCTTTTCAAAGCTTAACGTATCCATTTTTGTAGAAACTCAAAAACTATCTAATTGAAAATCATTCTTATAATTTATTCCCTTAAAACAAGTAAGGGGGAGCCCGTGATTCACTTTAAATTATTAAAGGCTGTTTTTGAGGTCAGCATTAGAAAACCACAATGCTTCAAAAAAATTATCAATTCCACTTTGAAACTTTTTTCTGTGAAAACAGGCAAACCGATTTTTGAAAAAGTGTATGTATTCTAAAAAAAATTGTGGGAAGCTCTCTCTTTGGCATAATTTTTTTTTTCTCGATAATGCAATAAAAACTCCAGGGAATTTATTACTTTTAATTTTTTTATCGCACTTTCCATAAAAATGAAATAATATTGTGTTTGTCCCATTGTTGGTCCATGCAATAAGTATAAGACAAAACATGATTTTTTCTAGCCTTGGTCTCCTCCTAATAATTAGTCTGAAACATATAATTTCAACAAGGAATCGTAAACGAGGATCTGATTACCCAACATGTTTATGACTGGCTATAAGCAGTTCAAAGTCAGGGCCGTAGGTTTGTAACGCATCTACAAGCAGCAGGGAATGTACACTGATTGACAGGTTAAAATCAATTGGTCTCTTGGTTAGCGCTGCTCTTACACCGCATACTTGGACTTCAGCAATACTACGACCTCGAGATTGGACCTAAAACAAATATAAATCCTAAGATTGGTAAAAAAAAATATTTTTATTCAAATCACACATAATTTATTTCGATAGGTACTTATACACCGTCTAACAAAACTCGACGTACAAGCAGGAAACCAGTGAATCATCATCATATTTGGAGTTACACCATATACGTAATTAATGTAATAAGTAATAACTACCAAATAACACATACCTCAAGTGCTAGTTGATCAACAGCAAATTGAACCATCAACAATCTTGATAACGGATTGTAGTACTAATACTGTTGAAATATTGTCAAAATTACTATCAGATTTTTAGATTGATAGCCTACTATTATATTTATCAATATAGATATAAATTTAATTACCTGCTAGAAACTGACACAAGTGGAGAATTCAATGCAGCAAGCAGGTACTGTATAGATATTAACTTGTGTTCATTCAGATGTACTACTAAATTGGGTAGTGTTCCACACAAAGTGACACTTGGAAATTGGGGATCATTTGTGTAAATTACTCTTCGTTCTACCTAAAATCAAATTCAATGGATGGTTCCGTAACGTTAATCTTAATTATTGTTATTATACTACTGGTATACTATACACTGGTGATAATGATGTAAGAATTATGGGTAATAATTTCAATAAAGAATACAATATAAAGAAACCATACCTGGAGAGATATACTAAATCGATCAAGTATGTGAAGAGACGAAGTCCCTTTGGTATTAGCGTATTTCCAGTTATCTCTTATTCTACCAACTAACACTTGTAAATCGCTGAATTCTATTTTATATCTAGGAAAATTAAAAAAACAAATTAAAATATAAATAAAACTGTAGAGAAAATTTGATTAAAATACAACTTCATCTGTAAAAGTCAAGTTAAGTATGTTACCTATCATAAAGTCTGTGATGTAAAGCATCTTGGTTAAGGGTAGCATTGGCTTGTGGGTTAGCAAAGTCCGCTGGTAATGGAGATGCTCCACAATCTGTCAGATTCATATCACTCACTTCACTTCCAGGGGGAGTAGAACAAGGAGTCATAAACATTTCTTTAAAAAAATATATAATGTTAAAGTTAGTAAATAAGTATTATATGAATTAGAAAAAATATAAACGAGAATACAACTGTGTTCAATACCATTATCATCTTCTTCTGTTACTGGATCGGTCTGTAGTTGTTCTAGATATCCATTTGATAGATGCATTTTACCAAAATCAAGGACTACAACTACACCATTTTTGTCAGTAAATTTTTCAATCAACAAGATTTGTGGTGCCGAAATATCCAGTTCAAGTTGCCAAAAACTCCGTTCACTCTAAAATTGATGGAGAAATACGAAACATGATGCATTTCTGAGACAGAGAAATAATTTTTATAAGAAAATATTTTTTATATTTTTAATAAAAACAATAAACAAATTTACCAAATTCCCTTGCAAAATGTGTTCCCATTGATTGATAAGATGCATTTTCGTTGTATTTTTTACATGAACATAAGCCCCAATTTGGTTGTAATTTTTATTATTAATAGATGATAAGGGATGAGTTAGAAAATCCATCAGCCATTTCACTGCACCAACATTATACACTATCTCCAATGACTGAGATTTTACAAAAAGTCTGCAAAAAAATTATACACAACATAATTTTTCCAAATAACACGAACACTATAAAATGCATGTGATTTATTTAATTACCTATAGTCAACATTCAATCCAACGGGTTTCTTTTCATATACGAGTTGAAATAACGACTCTCCAGAATTTGCCAGAGAAGGGTTACTGGAGTTTCCTGCGGAGTGTTTCACCCACGCAGCAGCAGTTGAAGGAAATTTCATTCCACCTAATCCTTCTCTTATGGTACCCTTCAAACATAATCATGACTAAATATTGAATAATTATTATTCTAAAAGAAGATATTTTTTTAATTTATTTCTACACGGTAATATTAAATTAATATAATCGTTTATAACAGAATTTGACATAGATAATATACTTTAATTCTGGCGTTTGATTATGCAATACGAGCCACATATATTTAATTGTATTCACCATACTTTCAGATTCATTGGCCAAAAATTTACCTGAGGTCCAATGAGAATGGGAAACAGCGTATTTTCTGTCAAGTGATCTTTCAGATATACTGCGCCAAGAGCAACACTAAAAGTGTGTGAAGAAGTCCTCGGTCGACTTTCAACGCTAAATCCAACATTTTCAAATTGCAATTCCAATTTAACTCTGGAAAAGAGGATCATAAATTTATTCACAATTAATATTATTGTATAACCGATTGATTGCAAGCTATACTTACATATTACCATTCCCATTATTTTCAAATTGATCTTCGCAGAATTGTAAACTGCCTTTTGATAGATTGAATTGTAATCTACCAAAAAGTGTGTCTCTTCTCAATAAGCTGTTATTTTCAATGGAATCAGCTAGAACATCTAGAATCTCTCCTTCTAAACTGGGAGAATTGTTGCTACTCGGAGGAGCTGTGGATTGGGGGGCAGACCAGCCCCACCACTGTGGAAACCAGCGCATCAGCATAGATCTTCCTTGAGCGCCTTCTCCCTCTGGTACCATTCTATTTTCTTCCGCATTCTTAACACTACTCGGTACACTCCGCATAGCCGACTGTTAAACATCATATTTTTACTTTAAATATTTTTACTTTAAATATTTTTAATTTTAATATTTTAAAATAAAATAGTAAATAATATTGCATTTTACGAGTAAGAAGTAATAATAAAATTTCATCATGATAGGTGTGTCAAAAAATGGGGATATAATCCTACATATCAAAAATATTTCTTTATTCTTTTTGCATAAGTGCATTAGTGCATTTATAAATTGACAATCCATTTTGACCGCTCAAGTGAATATACAATGAATTACGACTAGGTACAGATTAATTTATATTAATCAGAGGTATCACGTCAAAATTACTAAATACACTGCTAGTAAACTATAGTAAGTTCATAAGTCCAAAGCATCTGACACATAATGTAACCAACCAACTGAACGAAAAATACGGGCGTGAGGGGGTTCCCCAAGTGACACTGAGGGATCGTCCCACCTCCACCCGCGACTGTTATAGAGTCCTTGGGGACTCTCTGTCAGTCACGCTCCCCAAGTGACAGTCAAATCTTCTACGTACGAGTTCTGATTAATGTCACTCGCTACGTTTCAATCTTCGCTATACTTTCCAATTCAAAATTATCAGTGCCGAAGTCGAAGTCGAAAATGTAAAATCAATCGGAAGTCCTGACCTTTCAGAGTCGGACTCGTAGCTCCGTAACTCTTGATATACAGTAATTACCGAATAATTAACTCATACCAAAAACATTGAACTTACCTCCCGCAGTAATTTGAGCTCTTGGAATTGTGAAGACCATTCAACTTGATCTTTAAGGTTTTTTGATTCTGGTGGTAAAGTTGCAGTAGGGGTAATAAGAAGGCTCGAGTACAAATCTACATATCGTTTACATAGTCTTGCCCTACCTAAACAACTTTCCCAGGTGTTTTTAGGCTCCATAACTAGGAAGGGTAAAATAATAAAAGTTATCAAATTGTACAGTCTCTAGTCATAAAAAAAAATTCTTTTATACACAAGACAGTACCTATATAATATTTACATAAATTTTAGTAAAGCTCTTTTTTCAAGGATGTAAAAAAAACTTACAATTACTGTCTGGAAAATGACATTTCACGGCATATATCCACCATGCTCTAGGATTATTATGAACAGAAGTATTTGGTCTCCATTCTCGAAATACTCGCAACCTTCCGATTAAAGATAATCCTCTGACACAACCAATCATCTCATTATACTGACGCTGTTAAAGAAAATTAATTTATTAAAATAAATTATTATACAATTTGATTGAATACTTCACAAACAAATTGAACTGAAATATAACCTACATTGGTTAAAATCAATGGAACTTGATCCAAAGAGAGTTGACATGACAATCTCGGTCTTGTATGAGATCGCAATGGGTGCTCTGAGCGTTCTCTTCGAAGTTGTGCAACAGCAGATACAGGACTAACAACAAAACGATGTTCTGATGATTGCATTTCACACATACGGATCTAAAAATAAGACATTATGTTAAAAGATGTGTTATTGTATTGTGCCAATAATTATAATGGTAATTATTTTCATAATATTGTATCAAAATATTTAACTTACAGCCAATTCTCCGAGACTTAAATTAGCCAGCATATCTTTTGGCATAGACATTCTATCCCAGTAAAATGCCATTTTCTGAAGTTCCAGCAATTTATAAGAACAACCACCAGATTGACTGGATGAAAGAGTTGTGAAACTTCTTAGCCAATTAGAATCACAAGATTCAGCTGAAAATGATTCCATGATAAGACCACATGCAAAGGCATTTGTCTCACCGCATGTAAGATAATCTTCATATCGCAAATGGACATCCTTTATTTTCAACTGAAAAGAGAAAAAAAAAATTACATTGTTTAGACATGAACCGTTACTAATATTATAATAAAACAGTACTAGACAGCTACATCATTTTGCAAAATTAAAGCGGTACCTGGAGGTTTTCTATAATATTAGTAACCAAACTAGTCCCATAGTTAAGCCAGGAAGAAAAGCTTGAAGCGTAATATCCAGCATCGGGTTGAGATTCATTATCTGCTCTCCATTGTGCTTCTAAAGCATCCAGTAAACTCAATTTGTATTCCTGAGACATATACTCTTCCGTTTCACTATCCCACTGAAACAATATATAGGCAGGCAAGTCAAGTTATTGTAATAAACTATAGAATAAACATGTTTATTTCATTCATTATTAGTACATTATGTAGTGTTATGGTTTGTATTTTTATAAAAAAGCTTATAGGTGTTAATAATCAATATAAAAATACAATATATCGCACTCAAAGATTTATGGTGGAACAACTCAAAACAATTTTTTAGGAGGGCAGTTTAAGTATTTCACCCCTGTCAAGCCCTGCCCCAATCCAACAAAGATCACAATGGCTATCTTTTCCTGAAAACAATCCATTTTTCATAATGAGTAAAAATTAAATTACCTCTGATAGATTAACTGGTGTAGCTACTAAATACAGTTGCTCTATGACAATAACCCAAGGCGCAGACCTTATTTGTCGTACGGGATTTGTAGTTTGACCTTACCAATAAATCCAGCTTGTACCTGGATAGGCACTCCGAATTGTCGTAAAGCATCTTTCTTTAGTGGTAAATTTTCTAGTTCAACTTCACCTGTAATACACATACAAAAATACTAAAACTTCAAATTTTGTAGGTATAAATTTACAAATTCCAGCAAAAACAGGGGCATTCCAGCAAAAAAGTTTGGAAGCTGTTCTTGTTTTTTTTTATTCATTCTTCATTCTTCCTTTTGTATGGCATTTTACCGAGAACTCAGCAAGCAAGTTTTTAACAACATAATAGAAAACATATTTCATTATATTGTCCAGTTTAGAAATCTGGGTTATGATGTATTGTTTACGTAATTAATGAAAAATGTAAAAATCTCACTATTGGGCACTCTCATTGGGAAATGACTAAATGCCAATATTTTATGAAAAACATATTAAGTATTCAAAGAAAAGGGAAGTCTTACCTGAGAGAAGAGCTATACTTAATTGATCAGTGTTTAAATTTTCCACATATTTTCCTAAATAGTTGTTTAAGACCCAAGCCACAAGTCCTTCTAACATTTTGGTCCTTGTGTTTTATTCTAAAAAAAAAAAAATTTTAGGGCTAGTCATTTTAAAACAGGCTCTCATCTAAATACAGAGATGTCTATAAACTAACATACAATCAAGGTATGATGGCACTTAACATATACAGGTTGTCCCATAAATCAACATCAAGCCGGAAATGGGTGATAGGCCGTGACAGTTATCAGATTTTTTTTTTTTTTTAATTTGGTCAAGTACTTTTCCAATTATACCTATAAAAAAAATCGGAAAAACTGACACCCTGGGATGCTCATTCAAATCCTGTGACTACAAATATTACCTTTACTTAGATTTTTTTTCTGTAATGTAACCATGAATAAACTTCTGTAAATTTCAGTTTAAAACTAAAACGTTACTGGGCATACTCCACAAGGCGTGGTAATTTTAATGAGGACTAGTCTATGGTAAATCCATAGTATAATAGGTTATGAAATTAATACAGTAGGTTAAGATAGGTTGGGTTTAATTAAATGATTTAAATCAAATAGCTATTTTAAAAGCAATATCCTTTATAATAGGTTATGAAATTTATACAGTAGGTTAAGATTTTTAAATCCAACCAATCACAGCTTTGCCCATTTCTATGCTGTACCTCTATAATCCGGAGAGTAAAAACTTTTGTGGAATTTTGACAGCTCTACCACGCTTTGTGAAGTATCCCCACGTTACTGCCTCAGTTTTCAATTAATTGGTAGATTTTTGCCCAACATTGAATTCAGAATGGGGGTCAACATGAAATATTTATTTACATGTGATTTTCATATTAATATTTCATGTGTGATACCTTGGACTGGTACTGGATCATTGATCAGTCATACGATGATCAGTGATCATCCTACCTTCATGTAATAAAATTATCAAGATAAACTGCACTTGGTGAACCAATGCAGAGCCCTAGGCACCATTGGGTGCGGATAAGGGAAAGTAGTAGTAGTAGTAATTGCTGTAGTCTACAATAACATGTTATGAGATTTGTTTTCCACATTTCTGTTGAATTTTACGAAATATCATGTCGCGTGTAAACGTCACGTGCCATCATACTTTGTTTCCAATAAAGTTTTCTTGAATATTATTTATATAATGATGATTACTTTTCTTGTATTGAATGATTGATATTTTATTAATGAAATGCAATAAAAATACAAGCGATTTAAAAACTTTATGTTAAATTACAGTCAAGAAGAGAATGAACACACTCAATCGGATTCCTTGTTAAAAAGCAAAAGTATATCAATGTAAAGAAGAAGTTTATCAACCAACCCACAAATTATCTCTTTTGTCATGTAAAAGAACATCTTTATTTATTTTTTATAATATAATATATACCAACTATGATAATAATACTAACATGCTAATGATATAGGTACTTACTACTTAACTGATGTTTACAATTAATTTATTAAAATAATCTATCTAGGCATGTGAGTGTATGTACATTGTCTCAGCAATAAAAGTCTCCTCAGGTTATATGATACAATAAAGATAAAGAGAGTTTATTGTTAGTTTTTTTTTTAAATACCTACATCTTATTTTTGATAGTTTTGTTCAAACCACTTATTTGTATTTTAGCGTAGTAAATTATTCATAAAATACATACCATTCATGACGTTATGTCTGGTTACTTTGAAGGTTTTACTTAACGCATAAATTATGCAGTCAAAATAATACAGTAAATAAATAGATATTATTCATCTCAAGTAAATTTTTTGTATTACATAAATCCAAATATTTACATGAGCCTAAAGGCAAATAAACTAATTTGTTATCTAGAATACATATTTGTCAACTATCTTACACATCGAATAAATTAAAAAACAAGTAACTAAATTACTATTTATACACATGACACGATATCAATTTATGCAAAGCGAAAAATACTACACTTACATTGCATTTGACATTTGGTCCAATTGGATTTAGAAATTTTTGACACTGACTTTTGCTTGTGAAAGTAACATTTTTGACGTTTTTAGGATACGTTCAGAAACTTCATCTTAACTCTAAACCACTGTTTAAAGTTACTTTATTTGTCTGAACGTCTGACAACTGCATGGTATATTTAATCTGTGGTATATTTATTATTTATTATAATCTGTGGTTGGGGCCAATTGTTGGGGCGATTTTTCTCAGCTGTCAGCTATTAAATTAATATTTTAGTATTTGTATACTAAAATGCTATGTGTGTAATTCTATAATGTTCACAATTGGATCTCGATCGAAATTGCGTGCATATAATTAACTTTATATATGTATTTGAAATGTGCTTAAATTTATGTGTATTATAAAATCACTGTCATGTTAAGCAAGGCACGATTGTTGACAAACGCCGCGTTCAGTATATCGAAGCGCCAAGACAGAAATTTCTTGGCCTTATCGAAAAGTATTACCGAAAACCACAAATTCCTCAATCCGATAAAACGTATAAATTTCACGAAAGCCAACAATGTTATCACAAGTAGTGTATTTCTCTCGGAACCTGCATCATCAATGCCGGGCACCTTGACCAATGACCTTCAAGCTGTGGACCTGGTTCGCAAGTTAACTGCTGACGAACGGAAATTCTTACTAAAAGCTCTACAGGGGTTCGAGTCAAATCGTATCAAGGAAGAATACGAAGGTTATTAGACTGAGTAAATTCGTATGGAGTTTTTGTCATTTAAGTCTTATTAAGATAATTGATTTTGTTTTGATTTTTAGGACAATTAGCTGCACACAGGTGGAGGAGTAAGTTTGGTAG